>WBNM01035418.1:0-104421 GCA_013399055.1 Ramphastos sulfuratus
ATGATTCTATGATTATTTAATCATAATTGCATTACCTTTCATTATTACATTGTACATTCTCAAGGAAAAGTACTTTCTTCTGTTCATGTATGGCAGCTAACAAAGCTTTTAGTCCTTAGATGCAGCAGCTATACAAACAGTGATATGCTTGTAGGGGCATTTCTACACCTATTACAATTTGTGATACAGAAATTGAGTTAAGATTCACACAATTCTGCCAGGAAGAAAAAAAAAAAAAAAGCAGCCAAGGGAGAGTAGATAGACCCAGGAGAACATTCCTTGAATATTAACCATGATTTTGAATAATGCTCTTGCAGTCTTCCAAAATGTTGTTTGCTATTCTTTAGAGCAAATATTTACAGAAATAATAGTAAGATCTGCTGGGAACAGCACAAAATATTCTCAGTGTGGTACTGCGAGAGCAGTAGGAACTTCCTCAAAGCATTTTTGTCTGTACCTCCAGCTAAAGACAGATTGTTTACACTGGAAAGAGCCTCATTTAGGATTTCAAAGAAAAGTCATTATCACAAGGAAATGCAGAAGAAACATTCACTTGAGCAGGCAAATATCTCTATCTGCAAAAATTTCCAAGAGCATCCTATGCTGCATCATTCAGAAGGGAAGTGCCCAATGCATATCCCACAGATGAAGCATTTATTATGGCAATCTAGGCTGTAAATTGGACATCTTGCAAGACACAAATGGAAGGCCAACCATATCCTGGGATGCATCAAAAGAAATATGACCAGCAGGACAAGGGAGGGGATTCTCCCTCTGTACTCTGCTCTTGTAAGACCCCACCTGGAGTACTGCATCCAATTCTGGAGTCCCCAGAATAAAAAAAAAAAAAAAATTTAAATTTTTTAAAAAAAATTAAAAGAAGTCAAACTGCTTGAGAAGGTCCAGAGGAGGCCATGAGGATGATCAGAGGGCTTAAGCACCTCCCTTATGGGGACAGGCTGCAAGAGTTGAGGCTGTTCAGCTTGGAGCAGAGAAGGCTCTGGGGAAACTTTAGAGAGGTCTTCCAGTACCTGAAGAGGGCTACAAGAAAGCTGAGGAGGGACTTTTTACAAGGACTTGTGGTGGTAGTACAAGGGACAAAGGCTTAGAGCTGGAAGAGGAGAAATTAGATTGGACATCACAAAGAAATTCTTTACAGTGAGGGTGGTGAGACACTGGAATAGGTTGTCCCTGGAGGTTGTGGATGCCCCTTTGCTGGAAATGCTCAAGGCCAGGCTGGATGGGGCCTTGAGCAAGCTTGTCCAGTGAAAGGTGTCCCTGCCTGTGGCAGAAGGGTTGGAACTACATCATCTTCACAGAGAGAGTGATTTGCCATTTGAATAGGTTGCCATGGGAGGTGGTGGAGTCACTGTTCCTCTGTCGTGGTAGGCCTGAAAAGGTCAAGGTGGGCTTGTACATGTCCTGGCTTGCCCAGGCATGCTCCCCTGCTCCCCCTCCTTCCGAGCTGGGGGTGGTGGCCACAAAAGCCCCAGCTTCACCTAATATGGGCAAACTGGGCAAAGTGCCATCTTGATTGGCTAGTCTATGTCCAAAGGCCCATCAGTCTCGGGCTGAACTATATAAAGGATGANCCTGGATATCAAAATTTATATCATTAATAATTTTGAATACCTTCATTACACCCTGGAGGCGTTCAAGAAAAGCCTGGATGAGGCACTTAGTGCCATGGTCTAGTTGATTGGATAGAGCTGGGTGATAGGTTGGACTGGATGAGCTTGGAGTTCTCTTCCAACCTGGTTGATTCTATGATTGATCTTTAAGGTCCCTTCCAACCCAAACCACTCTAGGAATCTAAGATACTGAATTTCCATATTCCTGACACATATGGAAACAAGCCCCATACAAAAAGCAGAAGAAGAGCTACTGAGAGAAGAATCAAAAGCTACCCCAAGAGCAACCATTCTACAGGCCTGCTGACCATGAGGGAACTTTCAGTGCAGATTTGCCAGCTAACTGTTGTATTTTGGCACTACAGTGTTTGGGATTCTTGCTGTGATCCCTTACCCTGCTGCAGTGCTCAGAAGATACCATGAATGCAGGTCACATTTCAGATCTGTGCAGCTTTCATGAGGTACAGGAAAGCTGGTTGGTAACATGTGGGAACTGCTCTTAAAATAAAACAAAGTTATAGATTGTTTTGGGTTGGAATTGGCCTTTTAAAGGTCATCTAGTCCAACCACCTGCAATCCATAGGGATGTCTTCAACTAGATCAGGTTGCTCAGAGCTCCAAACAACCTGGCATGGAATGGTTCCAGGAATGGGGCAGCTGCCACCTCTCTGGACAACCTAGGCTGGTGTCTCACTACTCTCAGTGTAAAAAATTGCTTCCTTCTTTCTAGTCAGAATCTTTCTTTTAGCTTAAGACCATCACCTCATGTTCTGTCACAACAGGTCCTGCCAAAAAGACTGTCCCTATAGTCTCCATAAACCCACTCTGTGTTAACATAAGCTCCAAGATCTAAGTGCAGATGGGATTCTCAACAAGTTTGAAGACACTTTTTGGTGCCACTATCAACACCATTGCACTTCTAAAGCTAGAATGAAAAGATAGAACAGTTCTCAAATATGCTGGTTTTTTTTTCAGTCTGCCTATTTACATTCTTACCTTCCTGACCAGTTATTCTAATTAAGAAATTGATCCCTTATCAGCTTTTCATACATGCCCTAACTGAGTTTGGTGCTCATGCTGTTTGAGGCAATTAGACTGAAAGTATTGCACACTGCTCCGTGAGCCTCTGAGCCTAAGACTGTCAAGCACAGTACATTTGGCAGAGCACGTGGTCCCCTGCTTGAAGGTTGGTATTTTAGTGCAAAGATGTCAGGCAATGGGTGCAGTTCTGCAAATATTAAATATAAACCCTTTGGTCTGACAAGCAGTAAGTGAGTAAACTCCAAAGCATCTCCCTCAAAAGTGGTGAAGAAGGTAGGACACATTGTACACACATAGTGATAATTTATCAGACTCAAGACAATGATTGCTGGGAAGTTTATAACTTCATTAGAAGTTGCAGCTGCTGCTTTCATTATTCTGATTAGTTACCTTGAATTGCTTTGCTAAAGACAATTATCATTACAGCTTCTCTATCACAAGGAGGAAGTGGCTCCTCGTGGCAGGACCAAATTAGAAAACAAACCAGAGCATGAAATAAGAGGAAGAGATTGAGTGTGCCAGACACTACAGAAGCTGATCACACCTTCCTGGACTCAAGTATTTTAAATAGAGACTATCGCACTGAAAGGCAGGAAACAGTTGAACCAGTGATGCAAGTAGCAGCTAATAGATGCTAAGTGAAATGATCCCATAGCTGGCCAGGAGGATTTATTTCTGACAAAGTACCCTAGTCTTGAACCCCCTACTGGGAAAAAAAAAAAAAAAAAATTAAAAAAATTCTATCAAGTGCCTGGGGCTGCATTACCGCAGATCAGTGATGTGTAGGATCCCTGCATATTCTGCCCAGCTAGGATTTGGGGCATTGTCTGTGCTGATGCCTTTGTGTTTGGGTCTTCATGAAGGAAATAGGAGGTGTGTGGAAAGAAGGAATTCACACACTGTGAGGCATAAAGTCTTACATGTCTGTAGCTCCACTCTTGCTATACTCAAGTGTTCCCAGACTAGTATTAGCAAAAGATGATATGTTTCCTCACAGTTGCTATCCTGATACAAAGCTCACACTGAGATAGCTCAGTCACCTTTTCTTCCCCTCCCTTACTCCACCTTTAATAGTTGTGTGCCTTATTGGTTAATAATACTTCATCAGCTAGGAACTGTGGCCACAGACAATTCTGCATCTCAATTTTCTATGGATAGTATGAATAAAAAAATGACATTGCAACCTGAAAGCAATTAGTAAAGTCAAGCACTAAACAAAGAGGAAGTGCTGGAATTAAACTTGCCTGCAAAACCTTAATTTGGCCCTTTTGTGCCTAAGTATCATGATATAGACTTTAATTACATGAAGACAGACTATTTTTTCCACATCTAAATGCATAGATGTGCAAATTCTCAAGCATCTGAGTTGATTACAAGTACACATAATATAAAAGTTCAATAGTCTATTGATATTTAGTCAGATTGCAGAAATTTCACATATTCATTGCAGCAGCTGACTCTATTAGGATACTATGCCAAGAGCTGAACAAATGAAATCAGATTACTGCAAATGACAAGAAACGAGTAGCCAGGGAGAAAAAAAAAAAGTTAAATAATAGTAGGGCCACAGGAAAAAAACAAACCAGCATGGTGAATCCTAGACAAATGAATTAGGTTCAGCTGAAACAAAGCAAGAGTTCTAAAGCAACCCACAAATAATATTTACTCTTTCCCCTAGTCCCAGTAAAACAGACTAATCAGCACAGCGGCCACTTTATATTGGATAACTCCGGAGACTAAACCATAAAATGGGGTCAAAGTATATGTTTGAAATACACACAAAATATTAGAGGTGACATCTTGGCCTGTAGGTCTTCTTCTGGCTGAAGAAAAAAATAGAAAAAGGTTAATTTCAAGGTTAGAACTAACCTTGTTCTATTTTTTTCCCCAGAGCCCAAAGCAGAGCTCATGGCCAACATGTCACCTCTAATATTCTTTGCTATCTCAACTGTGAGTTTTATATTAGCATTTTCTCTTAAATTTTGCAGGCAGCTTGCTAATGCAGTGTGGATTTTGTTGCAGTGTGAAGAAGCTTGGCTTGATCATCTTTTAATCTCTGGTCAACTAAGCATAGGAGCTGGTAAATGTTGATGGCAATGATACTGGTTTTTTGCACTTCACCAAGAGTAAAATGGGGCAGAGATGAACCGATGCAAGCTACCTCTGGACAGGAACAAGAGCAAAGCAGGGAAAGGCTTTATTATTCCTGGATTTTCTTCTCTTTTTAATCTCCAAGGAAATACTTGGAGATACAGGAGCATTTTAAATTGCTACCTGATAAGTAGATAGTTTTCCTTCACTGGGTGCTGTATGTATTATTTCAGTAATTGATGCAGAGTCTAGCTCGCTCTCTCTCTTAGCTCTGACCTGGCAAATTCTATACATCAAAAACATCGTATAGCTCATAAGATAAGACTGATTGAAGCTTCAAGCCAACTTTAAACAAATCCACTTTTCCTTTCATAGCTGCCTTCCCTCACACTTCTTTCGCCACTCTAACTCCTCAGTTTATTCTTTGCAGCTTGGTTTGTTCACTCTGCTTCCAGAATCAACCCTGCTACTCCTCCTCTGGAAAAGAGGCTTTTGGGAAAGTGCTCTCTATGCCTGACAAATCACTGTAGATCAATTTCCCCTGCATCTGCCTGTCATCTTTGTATTTTTACTTAACTATTTCTGTGTGGGAAGCTCTGAAGTCACAAGGCACACTGGTGTGCATGGCTTTTTTGGGAGGAGTCAGCTACTTACAGAGAAGAGAAAGGGACTTTGTAGTTCTATCATCCAAATGAAGGGTGCAGTATGTTCAGGATGCATTCAGGTGTAGGGCATGGGTGAAGATGCAGAACAAAGAGGCTTTTGGTAGGAGCAAACTAGAAGTACTCTGTAGAAGTGAGAAAATTGTGTGGCATATGAAAGTAG
The DNA here is from genome assembly GCA_013399055.1 of Ramphastos sulfuratus. Lineage (NCBI taxonomy): Eukaryota > Metazoa > Chordata > Aves > Piciformes > Ramphastidae > Ramphastos > Ramphastos sulfuratus. The sequence continues at coordinate 5,589 of WBNM01035418.1, forward strand.
CTTAAAAAATAAACTTAATCCCATTAAGCTCATCTGCCTCTAGTCATACATTGAGAGACATGCCATTGATTCATTTTTCAGTCTGTTGATAATAGGATAAAACCTTGACTGAAATTAACCAGTAAGAGGCATTACCAGTTATCTTGCTACTTCTCCATAGTAGTTTCAAGGTCTAGGAAAAATAAGGTATGTTGTTGTAGCCACATGGCTAGTGACTTCAGTTCCTGGATGTGTCATTTCCACATCCAAACCTTTTGATAACGAGTCCTCATAAAACCTGGAGAGTATCTCTCAGGATATCCCATTATTCTGTACTTGGCTATGCTGTAGAAGTGCAAGATGGTCTCTGGGAAGCCCAGCAGTGCTGATTTCAGCAGCTCCAGCTATCTCATTTTATCTTAATGCTGGAGATACTCGAGGGTACACCCGCTCCTGGTCACATCCCTTTCAGTCAGTAGGGATGTCTAAAGCACTACTTCCAACTCCAATCCCACAAGTCTCTCTGAGCTTACTTAAATTCTCTGAGTTTGCTTCTATGAAAATCTAGCAAGGATTTCAGTGCTGGGCTGTGGAGTTTTGCTTAAAATTTCTTCTATACTGTATCTTCAGTTATGTGAGGATATGTGGAAGTCCACCTTCATTTCACACAGAACTCCACATCGCAGCTCATTCAAAATCTGCTATGCATGGCAGAGTGTCCCATTTGGAAAGCACAGCACCATCAAACCTTTGACAGGAGTCTCACTAGTGTTTGCCATGGCATTTTATAGTACATCATGATGGCCTGCAGGACTGCTTGAGCCAACACCACTTATCTCATGACAGAACACTGTTCTGTGCATGAAATACAAAATGCAGTTCGGTCTGTGTGCCTGAGCCAAACTGTTTGGGGTTGGAGTGTTTGCCTGTCCTGCTCTTTGTAAAAGCAAGGAGTGGGATATTTGGTCTTTATGCCAAATTAATGAACTGAGACTTTTGCTAATTTTTCTCTTATATGAGAAAGTCAAAGGGAATTTCATGTTGCAAATACTTCTTGTGGCTTACAGACTAGAGTGGACAAATATAGTCCACAGGAAAAAAGAACCTACAGGGCAAAGCTGTCAAAAGCAGTGTCACTCCCTTGTTAGTAGCTGAACCATGGACAAGGAATGCCAAGGGCATAGCTGGGCCTCCATGTGCTACTAGGGGATTTATCTGGTGCAATTAAGGGCAGAAGAAAAGTGATGAAGGTCAGGAAACTAACATTTAATCTTGTTACCAAACAATGTTCCTATCTCAAACAAAGATATTTGATGGCTGTTTCAATGAAGCCTTACAGCTATGCTCTGTTCTGGAATGTGACGTGTTGGGAAGAGCAGCATAAATCAGCTAACAGTAATCTACTGGCAAAGGGATTCTTTCTTCAGGGGTAACAAAGCAAGAGCAGGAAACACAGAAATTTAGCTGTGCAAGAGAAGTATCAGGTTCATGACAGGGGCAGAGCTAGGTCTGCTCTATTAGCAGTCTGACACTCATAAGTTTCTGTGGTTGCACCACAACTTAATGACTCTTGGAAGAATTTTTTTTTCCATTTTAAAGGAAATGGAATCAAGACTTAAGGTTGCAGAAGATGAGATGACTGCAGACTTTTATTACAAACTTAGAGCTTCAGTTCTAGCATAGGTTTCCAGTGGCTCTAAGTTTATTATAGCAAAAGATAGGGTCATAGAATGGTTTAGGTTGGAAAAAACCTTTATGATCTTCAAATCCAGCCATTCTCCAGCATGCAAGGGACAGACTTGGTCCAGAGAACTGAATAGGAGCAAGCCTAACTGAACAAAACAGGAGCAAGCCCCTATTTACATCTAAAGATCATTGCAGTAGATGATATGGTCACAATCTCACTAAAGACCCCTAGCAGTAAGCTGGCTACGGACCTATGTCATGGCCTCTTGGAAAAGAAATTCCAAAGACTCACCAGCCCTAATTCCAAAGCACCACCTATAATGCAAAAATAAACTGAGCTGCTCCTTTAATCATGCTTTCCTTAAAAACAGTAATTCCAAAAAAGTCAGAGAGAGCTTCCAACTGGTTTCTTACATTGATGACAGAGAATCATAGATTCATAGAATTGTTTTGGTTGGAAAAGACCTCTAAAATCACTAAGTCCAACCATCCTGTATTGTCCTGTGTCATTTTCATTTAATCTGTTTTTATGACTGCCTCCTGTGATCATTTTCAATTAATGAGTCACCAGGTAGGAAACAAAAATCTCCATCTTCCAGCAACAGAAGCAGCCCATGTAGAAGGTTCACAAGTAGCTTTGTCCTATCCACTGAAACAATGATTGTCAATCACATTTGTAAAACATTTCATGTTTTCCAATAAAAGGGTGAGAGGAAGCAAATAGTGTGTTGTTTAAAGACTTGATGTCAAAAGGACGAAGAAGAGGACACCTCAAGTATTCCCATGTGCTGTTATTTGTAACTTACACCTCGAATCTCCAGTTTTCTCCATGCATCCAAGATTTCACCATGCAGACCCAAAGACTGACATTTAATCTTCTCTATTATATTGCAGCAGGAAACCTACTGTATTACTGTTCCAAGACAATAAGTCACAGAGCTTTTCTAACTAGCTGAGAATGACATTTTCACAGGATTGACAACTGCAGTAAAATACACCCCCAGCTCTAAAACTCAGGTAAGACTGCACCAGAAATGAAATGAAGTGAGAAAAACAAGTATGAGATATCAAAAAAGATGAAAGAGAAGGGCTACTACTTAACTTAGCTTCAACTTCGCCCTGCCAAAGTTCCATTAGATGTAAAGAGCAATATGCTGCTTTTGTGTAAGGGCAAGGTAGGCTGCAGTCCTTACATTTCCTACAGTACACACTTCATGAGATTGGCACAAGTTGCTACACCCAGAGCTAAATCCCAGTTTCACTGTCACCTAGCAAAGTCTGTTTGGAATAACCTTCTCCACGAAGAACGCGTCTAGCTACAGTTACACGGCACCTACACATGCTGGCCTGTTGAGAGGAAAAGTGTAAGGACCAATAGTTTTCCCCCAAGGAAATAACTTTTGAAGCACTTATTTTTGAAAGCAGCAAAGTGGTCTTGTTTTCAGTGCTCTTCAGGTGAGGACATGTCAAGGGCTACACATCAACTCTCCTAGGTGAACACAGAGATAATTACATTTATTCTCAAGCCTCATACATATTAGATCGGTACCGCAGCACATCTCAGATCAGCCTCCTTACCCCTCTTCCACAATGTACCCAGCATGTTCAATATTAGTTTTTCTAAAGAAAGCACCAATTCCAGTTTCCTCCCCAATCACATCACAGCACAAGTGCCTTAAAGCTAATATGCAGGGTTTCCTAGCAACAGCACTAAGCCTGCTGGGAATCATCCCGCTACTGATTTTTGCATTGATAGTTTGATTCCCAAGGATGCTTTGTAGTAATGAAGGACATTATTAACTCTGTTTTCCTATCTCAGAATTTAATTCATGGTTTTACTGGAGTGAAAGTCACTGCTTTGCAAAATTTCTAATTAATTTGTGAGCTCCCCTAGGGCATTTGGGAGCAACATATAGCAATGAGTCCTTCAGAAGAACCACAGGTTTCGAACAAACAGAACCTGGAGATAGAATCATAGAATGGTAAGGTTGGAAGGACACCTCAAGGATCATCTAGTTTCAACCCCCTGCCGTAGGCAGGGACACCTCCCACTAGTACAGCTCACTCAAGGCCTCGTCCAACCTGGCCTTGAACACCTCCAGGGAGGGAGCAGCCACAACCTCCCTGGGCAACCTGTGCCAGTGCCTCATCGCCCTCACTGTAAAGAACTTCCTCCTAACATCTAGTCTAAATCTTCCCTCTGCCAGTTTAAACCCATTGCCCCTTGTCCTGTCATTGCAAGACCTTGTCAATAGTCCCTCCCCAGCCTTCCTGTAGGCCCCCTTCAGATACTGAAAGTCTACTATAAGGTCTTCTGGATGCCTTCTCTTCTCCGGGCTGAAGAGCTCCAACTCTCTCAGCCTGTCCTCATAGGAGAGCTGCTCCAGCCCTCTGAGCATCTTTGCGGTCCTCCTCTGGACCCGCTCCAACACTTCCATGTCCTTCCTGTGCTGGGGGCTCCAGAACTGCACACAGTACTCCAGATGGGGTCTGACGAGAGCAAAGGGACAGAATCCCCTCCCTTGCCTTGCTGGCCACGCTTCTCTTGATGCAGCCCAGGAAAAATCTAGACAAAAGCCGCTACTTGCAGGGAAAGTGCCACTGGGTGTGACTTCTGAGTTCACAGAACAATTACAGGCAATCTCTGCTTGTGACTTTTGGAAAGTCACTATCCACAACCAGTGTACGTAACAGTTGTGTACAGCATTTACCTGTTAATCAGAGAGCTGCGAAAGAATGAATTAGCACAACACGGTGTCCAAAATAGACAAACAACAACTTGAACTAGTTGGACAGCCAATAATAAACTTATTTGCAGGAGGAAGCACTAAAGGTTAGTAAGAATTTCAGGTTCACAGGATTGCTCCAGGGACACTTGAACTCTGTTATAATGATTTTATGTTTTTTTCATCAGTGCTACTTCATAGTAACAACAGCCTCACAATAAGTGTAGGGCCTTGGAACTGCATATCAATGTACAAATAAATTTCCTTTAAGTCTGGACTGAAGGCAATGAGAAATAATTTGTGTCTTTAAGAAAACAGATGATTCTTGAACTAAGAAGTGGCAAATTCATCCCACACCAGTCCTAATGCAGTGCTATCTCAAAGATACTGAAGCCCTGTTGAAAAGCCATCACTGAGTTGAGGAGTGGGTTTTTTATTCCTCTTTGTTTCTGCTGGTGTGAAAAATCATACTTGTTAAGACAGATGTTAGTATTAATGTTAGAATACAAAGCATGCACAAGAATCCTGGTGGCCTCAGTTTCCACTGCTCACACAAGGACTCAGTGAGACTTAGAAGTTATAGAACTCCACATAAGCTGCAAGATGAGAGGCAGATCTTAGAACTGTGTCTGTCTTTGTGCTTGTGCAAAGTTTTAGGACATCCGCACCTCGGTATCTTATAGTGACTGTTCACATAGGAGGCAGTTTCATTGTAGAAAGGAGGCTTCTTATTTTTCCCCAAAGGTTAGAAGCTGCTGATGTGAATCTTTCATCAATTAGGATTAATGCCCTGTAGCTGATAGCACAGACAGGGCCTGAGAGCTAGGCAGTATCTGAAGAGTGACAATGATAGGATGGCTCTGGCTAGAGCTTTAGCACCACAGGCCAAAGCTGGAAGTTCAGTTTGCTTTACTTTGTGCTACCCTGTCAAATGCAATTCATGGGTGGCTGCCATGCTCCTGATCCAAGACTAGGGCTATGGACAAAATTGCCCACACCTGCCTCTACAAGCCTATGCCAGACTGCATAATTTAAAGAGTATTCCAAACCAAAAACCCCAGAGATTCATCCCAGGCTGGCTTTGCATTAGCAGTGATGTAAGTTTTGTTTGATGAGAAGTGGAATCATAGAATGCATCAGGTTGGAAGGGATTCTTGGAAGTCATCTCACCCAATTCCTCAACAGTAAGCAGAGGCACCTTTAACTACATCGGGTTACTCAGGGTCCCATCAAGTTTGTCCTTGTGTATCTCCAGAGATGGGGCCTCCACCACCTTTCTGGACATCCTGTTCCACTACTTCACTACCTTCATTGCAAAGAACTTCCTAAAGTCTGAAGAACTTCTCCCTAATATTCAACAAGTTCATCCATGAGTCAATTTGTTCCTATGGAAAACAACTGGCCATCCATGACCTTAAACTTGATTTACAGACACTGAAGGTCTGATCTGCACATCTGTCCATACAGATTTTAGCTCACTCCCCTCCACTCCTGAAACTCAACCCACCCTCTTCACATCACAGCTGTGAAAAGTCACCATCTGCCACACCAAGGACTGCCCCTAAAATCCACTGCGATGGAATGGAAGAGCTCAGGAGGTGAGGAGTGAAGGTGGCACTGAAGAACAGCTTCAGTACTCTGTTCTCCAGACTTCTGTCCTCCCCAGCTGCTCATCAAGGGTGTTTCTTTGGGTGCTTCTCACCAGAACCAATCCTGCCTAACCTCTCAACCTGGTCCCTCAACCAATGGGGCAAACCTGTTCCCCTAAGCTCTGGGGAAGTAGTAGATCACTCAGCAACAGGAAAACTGAAAGTGATGAAGCTATTTGGGGATAATCAGGCTTGGGTCAACCAGGCAAACCTACCACCACTCTGCCCTGCTGCCATGGAGGTGGCAGAGCATCTCCTTGGACATGTAGATCCTGGCATGGAAGGTGATGGAACAACCCAAGCAGTTTGTACCTGCAGCACACCAAGAAACAAGACCTTCTCCTTGGGAAGGGTTCTGCTGGGGACTTCTGACTTCCAAGGCCAGAAGGAGCAACATGAGTAACCCTTTGGTTTGTAGAGATGCACCTTGGGTGTAGAACACAAGTTTTGCTCCCTGCCTTCATAGGTGGTGTTGGGCACACCATTTTGGAACCTCACATCTAGCTTCAGGGAAGGCAGGCAAGCTCCCAGGTTGCAACCTGCAGCCCAACTGGCATCCTTCACTCTATTTTCCCCCCAGAAGCAGCTCTCTCTCTAACAAATCAATCCCAAACAGAACAAGCTGCTTAAAAATTATCATTTTGAACAAATATTGCCAGCCACCCACAAAACACCGTGTCAAAAAAGCAAACTTTCAATAAACAGAAAATAGATTATTGTTCTCAAATGACAGCTTTCATGCTGTTTATCCCAAAGAATCCTCAGAGCTTATGTAGTATGAAGTAAATTTGCCACTGGTTAAAAATGTAAATTCTTTAAATACATAAAGCCCTAATGAAAAGGCTTGTAACATTTCCCTTCTCCAGATTCCAACTTCTCTCTTTTTATCTTCCTAGAAGAAGATGCTGATTATAATTACAGTGGAGAGTAGAATGTGGGCTTGATTTTGTGTTAAGGAAAATTTGGAAAGTAAAATGGGCTCTTGGTATATGCGTGTGATTGAGTGTGTGCATGTGCTTCCACACAGTACTGCATATATGGAGTGGCTCATGGCATCTAAAGAATTTCCTTTTAATGTACAGAGTACATTTCATATTTAAATGCACATCATTTGTAGAGAGCACACAAAAGAGTCTGCCTCTGGAGATGAGATAGAAAAGCTGCTTTTGAGATTCCATTACCTCTTTTTAATGCTCCCAAGATGCAGTGGAATGCAAAGCACAAGGCCTGACTCTGTCTTCCTGCTGAAACAATGAAAACTGCAGGATCAGTGCCATAACCTGCCCCTTCCTGCTCGTGGTTAGAGGAGCTTGGGATCATCACTGTGGGGCCAGCTGTGGTCAGGTCAGAGCATACCACAATTGACGCTCAGTCTCCCTGCCTTAGAGGCAGGGAAAGAGAATGCAGGCTCAAGTCAGAAGGCACACACTGTAACAAAAACTATGACTTGCATGGGCCCAAGTGTTTGCTAGGTAAGTGGACTGATTTCAGACATCCAGGATTTCCCATTCAGTATTGCTGTGGTAGGCCTAAACAGGCCAAAACAGGCTTACACATGTCCTAGCTTGCCCAGACACATTTTTCTGCTCTCCCTCCTTCTGTTTTGGGGAGAAGCAACCACAGGAAAGAGGACAAAGAACCTGGAGCCACTGAATCTAAGAACTCTGGTTTTCCCAGATTTGTTTGCATCCTGTGGTAAACAAGGTACACTCAGCTTGTGCTTGCCTTGTGCAAGGCCTGTGTTCTGCCCTAAAAGGGTAAGGAAAGCCTGTGGCTTTGCCTAATATGGTCAAGCTTGGCTAACTCCCATTCTGATTGGCTATTCTATGTCCAAAGGCCCATTAGTCTCAGGCTGTATTGATAAAAAGATGATGAGCAGGTGACACAACATGCTCTACCCTTGTATTTGTGCTTGCTTGCTGCTTGCTTCTGCCTTATTGTATCTTGAACTGCCTGGAAACGCCCTGCCTCCAGTTTACCAGGAACAGGCTCTGAATGCCTCCACACGATCAGCCTGCACAGCCAGCATGACATCATGCTGAGACTGCACATCACAAGACCTCCTGCCTACACCTGAAAGTCTCCTGCCAAGACAGGAAGTCCTGGAGATACACAGATCATCCAGAGAGCAAGGACCAGGTCAGAGATGGTCTGCCTCCTTTCCCCAGCAGCCTGGAAAGAATCAGAAGGCTCAGTGGGTGACAAGACAGTAACAGAATTCCCTGAAAGCATTTGGGTACTGTCTGAAGCTGTAGCCAGCCCTGCCAGTCAAGAAATATTTTGAGTAAATACTCACTCTTAATTCACCATTGCCTTCTGCCATAAGCAGAAAGGAGCTCCTTGAGTCCATCTAGTGGGCACGTGGTGTATTGACTGCAAGCCATACACTAACCACAGGAACCTTCTCTTCCAGTTCAATTAATGTTATATATTTTTGCGAGTTATTTCCAGACCCTATGTTATTATCTGTAGAAAGTTTCCATGACCATGCAAAGAACCAATTATTATTAAAATTAGTGGTCGGGGTGGTAAGAGTTCTGAATACTGACTATTAATAAACAATATTAATCTAAGAAAATCATCTCTCGTATCAATTAATTACCTCTCCACTACAAGTATGCTGCTCAAAGAAGGGAGGAACTCAGAGTGCAGCTAATAGATATATCAATAGGTTGCTGAGTGACAGCTGTCTGCAGGTCTTTAAGAAACGTGTGGATGTGGCACTTTGACCGTGCTTTAATGTCCATGGTGGTCTTAGGTTAACAGTTGGACTCAGTGATGTTGAAGGTCTTTTCCAATTGAAACAATTCCACAATTCTATGAAAAGGTGGCAGTTTGGACCCATGACATGCCAGTCTACATCCAAACAAGACCACAAGTATGTCGAAGTGTCTACTGCACGTAGGTGTCGTGGGTTTAAAGAGCCGACAGAGTGAAGCTCTCAAACGAATTGAAGAAAAAAAACCAGAATTGTATTTGGAGAGAGTGTTACAGATAGAAGTTACAAAGCAGAGACAGAAATCCATAAGCAAATTCCCTGAATTTCAACCCAACCCAAAACTAAATCTATCATCCCCAGTGCTCCAGTTCTCCCCCCCCATGCCTCCGCCATCCAAGAGGCCTAAGCACGGCCTCTGGAGGCCCCAACCAGGCCTATCCTTACATGTTTATCCCGATAACGCAGCTCCTGCCCAGTGCAAGGCTGGAGGGGGAGGAAAGGAGAACAAGCTGGCCTTGCCCTGAGCTTATGAAGAGATAGCAGAATTGTGGGATTGAATAACAAAATCTTCAAGTCCCTAGAGGACTATTTTAACCCTATAGTCCCCAACCTGGGACAATAGGGAACAGGTAGATGTGGATTTTCTGAGTACTGGATTAGATTTAAAAGCACTCAGTGATCTCTTCTGTAAGGGTTATTCCCTTCTAACCTTAGAAACATCCTCAGTGCAGAACCCATGAGCAGGCTGCCTGAGTCCTTTAACAGATGGCCACTGGGCAGGTTTAAATCCAGTGTGCAACATACAAGCAGTGAGCCTAACAAGGCTGTCACAGATGGAATAGCAGGTGCAATGTGCTAGAGCTAGGACATACACACCACCAAGGCCTGTGTAAGCAAACCCACAGAGCCAGCATGGAGGCACAACCTCCAGAAGTCTGGCACAGTCAGGACACTTCAGTCACGTTTGCATATCAGACAGAACCCTGCCTGCAGTGGTAATCCCATTGTTCACTGGTATGGTAGACTTTGATGGGTATCTTAACGTGTTGGGGTAGACACAGGCATGACCTTTAGATGTACAACTACTAGAACGCCACTACATAGATCCCAGAATCAGAGAGCAAATGACTTGGGTGTGCTGGTTTAAGGCTAATTGGAATATTTTAAAGANCAGTCCCACCACTCCTGTTCACTCACTGGACAGCTGTGAGAGTAGTAGATGTCTTGTCATTCTTTTTTGAGAAACCAAAACAGATCCTTCTTGCATACCAAGCTTCCCTTCTCACGCTTACTCAGGTCATATTTTCTTGGAATGTTATCTCAGAAAAGCAACTACAGTGATTGTTAGCTGCCTTTTAATTTTCCTTTTGGTTCACAGGGAGTAAAATAACAGCTCCTGCTGTGCAGCTGCCTGCTGAGATGTTTGACAGAGCAGTGCTACAGGTGTACTGTGTGACATGGGTGCCATGCAGTGGCCTGCAGACTTTTGGGGGGGTCAAAACAGATTGAAATTGAGCATTCCAAGCAGGTATGGACTGTGTCCAGACTACTGGAGTAGTTTCTGGAAGGACATGTCCTATACTCGGTGTCTGAGTCTCCTTTTGAACAGCAGCACGGAGTCCACAGCAGGTGGAATGCCAGGAGGAAACCAGCAAGCACGTAATATTGACAACCAGTTCTAGGGTCCAGGACTGAACCTGAGCTCAGAGAGCTAATCTGGTCACATTGAAGGATTGGAAGGAAACATTTCTTTTGGGATCCTTTTCTAGTGGCAAAGCCATAGGCACAGGCAATGCCTAGTTAGCTTGTTTGTAGTCTAGAAGAGGTAGTCTCACTCAGCTCAGTGCATGGCCTATGTTCTCCTTCCCATCCTTTTTTGGTAATTATTCCTAATTCATGCAAGCAAAGGCTAAGGATGAAAGAAAATTGGTTATTATCCTTTTCATTTCATAATTAATGCTTTCTACTATCCTCATCAGTAGGCGTCTATTGTGGAGCTCCCTTTGCTGTGCCCTGAGCAGGAGGATACTAAATTAGATAACTTACTGTTCTGATTCAATATGGACACCCCTACAGTGCAGTGCATACAGCTAGCTACTGGTGATGCTTTCAGGGTGAGTGACATCAGAAACCTTCAATATATTTTGGATGACCATCTGTGCAGAATATAGTATCATAACTGGTGGTTGGCTTCTGGAGTGCGGCAGCTGAACAACGACCCTGGGCTCCCTGTGTTAGGGAGTTTTGCTTTGAAGTTAGCAATCCAGATCCCTCTCTGACTCTTTATTGCTTAGTGAGATCAGCCTAAGAAGAACATTTATAGTGATCTCTCTTGCAAGTATCATTACTAGTTTTCACAGTCAAATGGACAAGCAGCAGCATTAAAAGCACTGAAATGTACCATCTCCTGCCTTTAGTTACAGTAGAGTATGAGGAACTAACATTTGAAAGTTTTAACTCAAATTTGAGATGTGTTTTATATCAGCTTTGACATTCTTCACCTTCTGTAACTTTGTGTGTGAACTTTGACTGACTCAGTTGTCTAAATTTGCTCTGAGCATGTGATTCATGATGACTCTGCGACGAGAAATCTAGCAACCAAACTAAAGCCTCATTCAGATACTGCCCAAGGAGCCTGCGAGGGAAAAGAAACAAAGTGTTTGAAAATGCCAAACTACAGTCATGTTTCCTTGCTAGATATGACTACATCAATGACAAAAGAATTTAGAAAAGTGCAAGATAATTTGTACCAAACAGTGCCCAGTCCACATTTTTATGTATTCTGTGTGTGTTGGAAAGCATGGGGGTTTTTCTTCCCTTCCAGAATTGATTTATGTAGAGAAGGAGGAAAGGTTATTCAGTGAAACAGACATCCTCATTTTCCTACTGCTAGTACTACATGGACTGAAAACAGTGGTAAACCACCATCAAAAATGCTCTTGCATAGGACATAATTTTAGAGATGTGATTTCCAGAGAGTTTGTTTTCAGGTTGGTTTTGATGCCACAAAAGAATCTGAGAGTTTCTCGTGGGTGAAAAGCTTTTAAACACCTGTCTTCCATGTAAGTTTCCTTATTTCAAATCATGACAGTGCAGCATTTCACTCTGAGAACACAAATTAAATTCTATAAATATAGCATCCTTAATAGGCTAGCTCTTCTCTTCTTGGCTACTTATTTTCAGGAACCTTACAGGAATTTAAAGTCTCATAGGTGCATGAACTCCACCAAGTACAAAGATTACTGAGAGCATGATGAGAAAATCAGTGTCAAAACCTCCTGAAATGCCCTTCCTTAGTGGCCCAGGACAAAGAGAAACAAGTTTTCAAACATTTTTACATAACCCCCTGGTTGGAGAACTCAGGAGAATAGAACTTTGAAGGCTTCCTTCTAGGCTCAGCAGGGAGCAGTTGATGCAGAGTTTCTCAGGCTTTTTCTCCTCTTCCCACATCTCATTGTTTCTCTGCCAAAGAACTAGAAATCTATTTTTATAGTATGTTGTTCTAGCTAAATACATCTATCATCTTCTGAAGATATTATATGTGGGTGAACCTTCTCTTTTCATTCCAAACCGAGCTGTATTTTGCAAATACAATTTGCATTCTGGGCAGAGGCCAGCAAACCTGACTATTCATCAGCATCAGACTGACACAAGATACTTAGGCTTTAAGTTGCCTGATTTGCCCCTCAGGTTTCAGATTCACAGAAAGCTGCCGAGGGAAGGTTGCACCCTGCTGCCTCTGCTTGGAAGTCTCTGCACGATAGATTTGTGGAAGTTATTTCTGTTGAAAGCATCTATAAATAGCTTGCATAACGCCTCGAGTGTGTTATGGAATTATTGGGAGTTCTGCCTGATTAGAAGAAATAAAAAGTGAAAGCTCTGAGAAAGGAGCTCAGGATTTTGCATAGTAATAAAAAAACACAGTGATTGAAGGACTACGAATCTATTAATGTGCTTAAAATTAAGAACAGACTCAAGGGTTTTGCTCAGCTGGAGACACTTTGACTGTGAAATAACATTGGGCCTTATTTTCCTCAAACAAAAATGGCCACAAAATGTTTTGTCTTGCACAATGCATGCGTAAGATAAGTTTTTGTTAATATCAAATAATTTGGCAGTGTTCTCACAAAAAAAAACCCAACTTGTTTATGCAGGGTGTTTAGATTCCCTTCCTTTTCATACCCAAGGTCTGAAAGCACCTTCTCAGTAGATGCCTAGAGAAAAATTAAGAAAAAGGCATTTGTGTGCTAGAGAATAGACTGCAGCATCCTTGGAAGAAGAGAGGCATCAAATTGTAGCTTACAGGTTGTGTACACTTTGATATGAGTGGGCACATCAGGCTTTTGAACAGCACTACAGGGACAACTACCACTGCTCAGCCATTATACAGAAAATGCAGCCAAACACCAGTCGGTTCTGGATTTTGAAAAGCAAGGGGATAACAATAGAAAGCATCCCTCTTGTCACAAGTAAATATACATCCCTTGTAACAAATGCAAGCCAGAATCAATCACAGCCTTACTGGAACTCGTTTTCATGTTCAGGTCATGCACTATGGAATGATTCTTTCTCCCCCACCACCCTGCCCCAGAGCACGGGAACAAAGCAACCTTTTTGCTCAGGTTTGTTGAGTCCATCCTTCAGAATGCTTTCTTATGGATTCATTTAAAAGTGTGTTTTTCCATCTCTTCACTCTCAGGTAGGTAACAGCATGCTCTCTTTGGGGCAGTTTGATTTTATACTTGGTGTGACTACAGCCCAAAGGAAGGAACACTTCCTGACGCTGCTTCCAATGTACTTGGCATTAGGCCTTGAGAATCAAAGTGTATTCACCAGTGTGACTCAGATGAGAGGCAAGAAGTCTATGTCCATCTTAGGCTACACTATCTTCATTTAGAACCATGAATCAATTTACTACAGTAGTAGACAGGTTAATTTTTCTTCTAGTCTAGCACATCAGAGTCCTTTATCTCACATATACATCAAACCCACTGAGATGATGGCTGAAGTGTCTCGCTAAACTCAAATAAATAGCTGGCACTGCACCACACAAAATTGTTTACTGTTCTGTGTACATGGCTATTATTTTGAGTGTTTTCATGGGGTTTGCAATAGGACAAGAGGACTGCAAAACTCAGTTCTGCTTTTCTTCTGGAGTTTTAAAGAGGCTGATTGTTGATACAGCATACAGACACTTAGGAGTGGACTCATGACATGGCTTTGAAAACCTCTTAGAATTTCTTTTTACACAGCACAGCGTTAAAGCTCCTTACATTCTGCCTTTTTCAGCTGTGTCTGATTCAATCATCTGAATGGTGTTGCAGGATGAGATTTCAGTCCCAGATAAAAGGATTAGATGAATCTCACTCCTTTTCACAAAACTTCATAGTCTTTAATTCTCTTTTGCTGCAAAGTCAGCACAACAGTAGAAGCTTTTATCACCTTAGATAGTCAGCTGCTGCTGTACTTGGGATCTAAATTATATTGGTTCTTGACAACATGGCTACCTGCTGGAATAGCTTCAGAAGTTAGTTTTACATTCCCATATCACAAAAAAAAAAGAAATTTTCTCAGCTGAAAATGTTTTCTACTGAAACCTACAGGTTGCCATTAGCTTTTGTAAGTGGGAAGAGGAGATGTCCAGTGCATACACTGAACTATAGCTATGGCCTTCAATGAGTATCTTTGAGAAGTGCAGAGGTGGCCTGCAAAGATGGAGAGGTACTAGCCCAATCCCACTGATGCAGGAAGATGCCACACTATATTAAGGATGGTGGTAGGAGAAATGAGGATATTTCATATGTCCAAAGATATTAAATATAATGGTTAATCCAAGCTACTCAAGAGCATCTGGAGTCAGTGACATCCAAAGAATGTGATTTAGAATCATAGAATGATAAGGTTGGAAGGGACCTCAAGGATCATCTAGTTCCAACCCCCTGCCATAGATTTCTGGATTTACTCATCACAGGAGAGGTTTCTGGGGAAGTGGCCATTGTTTAAGGTATTTGTCTGAGTAAACTGAAACGCTTCAACTCTCCATCAACGTGACAAGTAAGAACGCTCACACTCTGCATGACCTAAGGGCAGATTTACCTGCAGAAGGGTTGCTTCCTTCCTTGCAAGGAAACACCACATTTTCCTGGTGGGGTTGCTTCATTTCAACCTGAACACTGCGTTACGTGCTCTATCTGAAACTGCGCGCTCAACTTGTTGTATCCGTGCAGATATAAAACGTTTTGTGTGTGCAGCAGTAGATTTTGGCTTTCCTCACTATTAAACCCTTTAGAAAGGCTGTCCAAGGACGCTATACCCAAGTCAGCAGTTTCCTTCAGCCAGATAATCAAGCTACTTCTAGTCACTTGAGAGCTGAACATCTGTTACTAAGCAACTGGGGAGGCAATTTGGGAGAATGCACCACCCTTGCCACTCTCTTGCAAACCTGTCACAGACCCAGCTACTCCCTGCAAGCAATCCCTTCCACAAAAGCAGGAGGCTAATGTAAGAAGATTATATATTGCCAGAAATAAAACTTCAACACTTCTCCAAACTACAGCCAGGGGGAATGTTTAGTGTATTGTTATATCTACAACCCCTGGATGCTTAAAGCAGCAGCTGGTCAGGCAAAAGCTGTTTCTAAAGAGAAACAACTTGGGTAAAACATTTAAGTACAGATGAGTTAATTTCTTGGTCAAGAGTAGGCCTGCTTGCTTTCACAGGTCAGATGGACCACATATCTGCATGAGGTTGTGTCCTGCTTGGGAAACTGCCAGGAATCAAAGCAGCTCCAAGTTATTCACACAGACACATTACATGTGTGTGTGTGTATATAAATCTCAACATTAGAGCTTGATGAATTTAAAGCTTGACTCACTCTACATCTTTCTTTCCAGATACAACAGGTTGCTGTGGTGTTGTGTTAAATAATGTACTGACTTTTGGCTACTTGCTATCATCCTTGATCATAAATATTTTGAATTGCATCTTTCACAGTTCTCAACTCCTTATTTCCAGCAATGACTTAGAGCTGCAATTGAATTAATGGTTGAACTTGACAGTGTTAAGGTCTCTTCTCTTCCAACAAGGTGATTCTATGAAGACTGTACCAACAAAATCATGACTTTAACTGCTTTACCTTGCCTATTTACTTTGCTTTGTGCTATTTGGATGTGTTTTATTCATGGGAAGGTGTGCTGTGGATGTTAAGTCACCCAGGTGGACTTTTTTGGTCAACATATAACTGCTATGACTTTTGTTTTCCACTTGCTTTCATTCTTGTTCTTGTGACATTGTTCCAAAAGCAAAATATATTTATTTTACTTGGCATTTTCCTATGGCATTTTTGAAGCTTTTGCAGGATTCACACAAGCAGAATGTTTATACACAGAGAAGTTTAAACCTGTTGAACATGTTATTAGTCTTCTTAAAATAATATTTTTTTTTTAAACAACTTGCTTTGTCATCAATAAGCAACACTTTTCCTAGGAGTTGTGCGATTCCTCATACTAACAGCTGCTTGCTGTGTGACTGTTTGGCACATTCAGACACTTCACTGTCAGTTTGATAGGCAGGACAATTCACAAACTTTCTTTTCCAAGTAGGACAGCCAGATTTAAATACTCAGTCTCTTCTTCCCCCCATATCATCATCTGCTTGGACAGAAAGATGTTTATGCTCACTTTTTATAGAAGAAAAAAAAAGTATCATGAAATAAGCAACGCTAGCAAGGATATTTCTTTACCAAAGGCTGACTTTGTTACTTTGGTCTTCAGAAATTAAGCTTTGGAAGAGGAAACTTTCAGACTAAAAAGCTAGAGGTAATAATAACTATGGTAAAAAGGAAAGGAAATGCAGGCTTAGAGAATTATTTTCTCTTAGTTTTTCCACTGTCACCTTGAATCCTCTTGCATCAATCTTTAAAGCTTTTCTAGCATGCAAATGAGTCAGGCAGATGATAGTTCACCATCAGTAATGCTCCCAGTCTTCCAAACACATTATTAACAGTAAATGATTTCTAATTATGGTTTCTGTAGCAATTAAATTATTGGCTTGTTTTCAAGAATTAAATTAGGATTTTTTGCTTCTCTTTTCCATGCTGACACACATTTGGTGTATTGGTAGGTAGCCTGAATACTGCGGTGGCAGCATTTATAGTTACAGAGTGGCTCCTGTAAGAGAACTGAGATGTATTGCAGCAGTAAATAATTTCATCAAAGTGTTCAGTGTTACTTTTGTGTAAGACCTGTCACAAAGCAGGTCATTTCATCTGCAGTCAATTGCAATTTAGAATCCCAATTTTAAAATAAATAAATGAATACCTCCAACCACAAAGAAATCTGACATGAGAAGGAATTTGAAAAGCCATAAATGCTATTTATTATAATTAGATTGTGGGACGTAGCCACAACCATATTACTTTACACACTAAGACTCTAAGAAAATAATCAACTGTTAGAACAGCTTAGCAAGAGAAGCAATAAAGGCCTTGCTGATAATGTGTTTAAGTCAACCCATCCACACCATCTCTCTAAATCTTGTATTACAAGTGATTAGACTTTCTGCAGCAATCACTGCACGAAATACCTGGGTTTGCTTACACAGCAAAGTAGGACTGACACTGAGAGACTCAAGGTTTCAGTATCACAGTATAGCAAGGTTGGAAGAGACCTCAAAGATCATCAAGTCCAACCCACTACCACAGACCTCAAGACTAGACCATGGCACCAAGTGCCACGTCCAAACCTGCCTTGAACACCTCCAGGGACAGCGACTCCACCACCTCCCTGGGCAGCCCATTCCAGTAGCAAATGACTCTCTCTGTTTCTGTAAACATGAATGGGATGCTGGAGAACTGATGATCAGTATGCTGTCTCAGACCAAGTGAAAAAACCCAACCTGCTTGGGGTTATTAGAAAAATGAACTTTCACTAATTACCCAAGTAAATTCTGATCTTGCAAAGGAGACTGGCTATGCGTCTTTGGTACCACTTTGTTTTCAAGTTCGATGTGCTAAGGCATCTGAACAGGTCACCATGAGGAGCTTCAAGGCTAGATTTTTAGGCAGTGTGAATAACCTAAAGCAACTATTACTTTTGGCAGTGAGTTTTAAAGTTACAGGTTGGTATGGGCTTGAGACTGCGAGCAGAAGTAAGCATATATCTTTTTACCACAATGCTCAATCAAGTCTCTCAATCAAGGTTTACACTAAAGAAACTTTAGAAAGGGAGAAAAGGTGGCTACAGTCTGTTCCCTTTTATCAAGGGAAGCAGCTTTAATCTGAAGTGTTATGAAATAAACAATACAAACTGCTTAACCAAAACAAATATTTGTGCTCTGGAGGAGCACAGTGTGCTGCCTCTGATTGCCAGCCCCTCGCTGGTAACATCTGCATGAAACCTCCAGCTAAAGCCACAAATAACTACAAACTTGTGATAAATACCCAAAACAGGCTAAAAGCTTGCTCTCTGCACTGTCAGGAGGTATCCAAGGCCCAGACTTGCATGATTTCCACTATAGGGTTAGTGCTGCATAACCTCACATGTACTGCGCTCCCTGTCACCACATTTCCCAATTTATCACATCAGAGAGACAGGACAATTAGATATGAGCAAATCATCAACAAAACAAGAAACCAGTCAAAACCTTCTACCTATGTTTAAGCTTCTACTTGTATTCAGAACTGTATCCTGGGCTGCACCAAAAGCAGCATACCCATCAGGTCAAGGGAGACGATTCTGCTGCTCTACACTGCCCTGAGACCCCACTGCTGCATCCAGCTCTGAGTCCTCAGCACAGGAGAGTCGTGGACCTGTCAGAACAGGTCCAAGGGAGGCCATAAAAACAAAACAAAAAAATCCCAAACAAACCAACATTCACATTCAAGAGTGGAGCCCCTTTGCTGTGAGGACAGGCTGCAAGAGCTGCTGTTCAGCCTGGAGAAGAAAAGGCTCTGGGGACACCTTGTGACTTTTGGTACTTAAAAGGGCCAAGCAGAAAGATGTGAACAGATTATTTTTTTTAGCAGGGCTTGCTGTGACAGGACAAGAGATTGTGGCTTTAAACTAAAAGATGGATATTTGAACCAGATAAGAAAAATGTTTTGGGTTTGATTTGTTTTCACAATGAGAGTGGTGAAACATAGGACTCTAAACAACCTCTCTAGTTGAAGATGTCCCTGCTGGGGCTGGATCTTTAGGTTTCTTCCAACACAAATCATTTTATGATAGTGTGAACAATAGGATTATGGTCTACAGATCAGACTGGGCTTCTGACATTATTGTGGTTATTAACTCTGCATTGCAACCTCCAACATCAGCATGAATTTAAAATTTGCACTAGAAACTGCCACTCAACTATATTGGGCTGAGGGTTGAGTTTGTATTTTCGCCTTTATTCAGGAGAGCTCTCACTTGCAAACATTTCTCAAACCACTGCAAGGATTTAGCCCAGAAGCACAAACTCACCATTTTGCTTTAAGAACTCTGCTAGATTAAGTAAGAAGATTTTAATGAAATCTCTTAAGCAGATTTCCATGAAGTCACCAGAAACTTTTCACAGAGCATCTTTCTATATTACTCACTCCACACATTTCTTTTGGGAAGATCCATTCATCCAAATTGCAGAGTTATGAAAATACATTTGTGAGGACAGGTATTACTACAAGAGCAGACAAATCTAACGCAGTAGAAAGTAGTCTCATCTTGATAAAAACTTTGTTTCCTTCTTGGCTTTGGTTATAAACCCAGCCAGAACATATACTAGAAATCTGTTTAGATGGAGATGAAGTGGCTTTAAGCTACTAGCACAGGCCCAAGTTTCTGATATCTTTGCCAAGTGACACAAAAAACTGGATCAAAATCTTGACACCATATGTACTCCAGAACTCAGCACTGAGATGTATCCCATGAGGGAAGATCAATGATAACACCCACTCTTTAAAAACTAGGCCTTCTAGAGCTTAAGAATCACAAACCATAGAGTGGGAAGGTTTGAAAGGGTCCTCTGGAGACCATTGAGTCCAATACCCCTGCCAAAACCTAAGGCAGGCAACACAGGAATGCATCCAGGCAGGTTTTCAAAGTCTCTGGGGAAGGAGACTCCACAACCTCTCTGAGCAGCCTACTCCAGGGCTCTGGCACCCTAACACCTCATGTTGAGGTGGAACCTCCTGGGCTCCAGGTTGTAAAATTAGAAAAATCCCATGAGCTCATGAACATTGTTTTAAGGAACAAGTCAAGCCAGGCCCTAGCATAGCCCTGCAGACTGTGGTGTGGCACATGCATAGACTAGAACTGAGGAGACCTACCTTCAGACAAGTAGTGTCTCTCCTGTTTCTCTTGCTTTAGTAAGATTTCATCCAAAGTTATGTCCACAAAGAGCAACCCCAAACCCTTTAAAGTGTTTGCAGGGCAAGAATGACATCATAACTCAAGCAGTCAAACCCTTTCCCAAATGGGCTGCTAGCAAGAATTTCCATCACTGCTTCAGGCAGGGAACTTGAGGATGACATTTGCAACCATTAGTCTGAGCCAGCTGGGGTTTGTATCACTTGCAGTTAAATGCACCATCAATCAGCCAATAAAATCAGGCTTCTCATCAGGCAAATAACCAAAATACCTCAAAATAAACCACAACTGCCTGTTACAAAACAATTAATTTTATTTATATTACTGTTTTAATCAAATACAGTGAGGTAAAGTTAAAGACAGAACCTTTTTAGTGCCCTAGGGAGGAAGTTGCCAAAGTGAGCTATGCTATTAATGCATTTGTGACTAAAGGAGGACAACATTAGTTGCTGAATAAAACAGAACATGTCTTTGGTGCTGAGATAATCAAGGATCCACTGAAGAAAAGAAAAAAATTTTTAAAAAGCTGTGTACTGTCACTATTGCCTCACAAGCACTTTTATTTACCACCACCAACTACTCTTCAGCAGTTAAGTGTTTGGAAGAGAGTATCCAAGAATCCTGAAACACATCACAGATGTTTGATAGAATCACTAAGGTTGGGAAAAGACCTTCAAGATCGAGTCCGACCATAACTCAACTACCACAACCACTAAACTATATTCTGAAGCACCTTACCTGCAGGTTTCTTGAGCCTTCCAGGGGTGGGAACTCTGACACCTCTCTGGGCAGCCTATTCCAATGCTTGACCACTCAGTAAAGAATTTTTTCTTAATAGCTAATCTAAACCTCCCCTGGCACAACTTAAGCCTGTTCCCCCCTTTCAGAGGCATTTCCTAGCAGACTTTTGTGATTTCTGGGTTAGATAGCTGAGTCTTTCCCCACCTGGGGCAGAAAGTGACACCACAGATAAGCCAAAAGTCACAAAGTAGATTTTTGCTCTTATTCACAACACCACAACATGCAAATTTTGCTCGGTCCTCAGTATTTCTTTCTTATCACATTCACTCACCATCCTAAATTTACAGCTGATTTACACATCTACTGCTCCTAAATGCATGCAAGTTGTGGTTTAGTAGAGACTACCATATCATTCCAGGTAGCTTCTTTAAGGGTCACATCACAGCCATGACAGAACCTTAGTAAAGAGAACTGATATTAAATCTCAGTGGGAATGTTTTCAGAGTATCACACAAATCTCCTCTTCATTGGCAGCCATCACCCATGCAATGGGAAGGGATACAAGCTGGGTGGTTGCCTGAGAAGAGAGGTCTGTGTCTTGCATTTTGTATTAATGAGGTTTTTGAAACCTGAAAATGTCTGAGGCCTCTCTTTCTGCCCATTTAAATGAATGATAAAGAGGCACATGGGAAAAATGAAGGTCCCTTCCTGACAGTTATTAAAAGGGTTGAGCTATTTATGTATCATCAGGGAAACATTCATCAATTTCCTAGAGATGAGCTGGGTAATGGAATTCAGAGCTCTGCAGTTGTAACCACTAAGTCAAGTGCAGGTCATTAATAACAAAAGAGAGTTATCCCATTGCACTTCAGCAGTATATGTGAAGCTAGCTCACATCTCTGATGTAAATCTCACCATGTCCTCGTTCTTTATCACCTCTTCAAAAAAGAGCCCTAAACTACAGTTTCTAGGATGGCCCCTCTGAGGTTTCAGCTGGCATCAAAATTCATGGAGGAACAAGCAGCCAGATAAAGCTGTATCAGGAAATAGTTTGCTACATGCCAATCCCATCTATAGCTAAAGGAAAGAGAGTTGTATGACTCAGTCAGCTAATTATGTAATTAAAATTTTGTACAGTGCCCTGATATTCCGCTCTGTTGTATGACACGTGAAAGTTATCCACCTTGCCATAGCAAGTACCCATTTCAGCAGCACTTGCTGGCTTTTCTAGGTGTCTGCATATGGTATTAGAGATATTTTAGGAGAAACTAGTAAGTCTTTTTAAAGTTTAATCAGTGGCTGAAGCCTTTGTACAAACATTTCAAGACTTTTTATTCTTGGTAATTGTAAAAGGATGGTGGAAGAAAGCTGCTTTGTCCTCGCTCAGGTGAAAGTGGGGAGAACTTGTCCAGTCTGTCTGAAAGTGAGTGTGGTTGGTTTATGCAGGTTAACCAGAATGGAAGAGGTGGAAGTGTGTTTGGCAGAGATCAAGATGTCACTCTGCCTCAAGAGGAAGGATCAGCTGCATCTGGGTAATTTAAAACATATTATCAAAGTTATTCTGATGGTCTCCCAGAAGTGGAGATTCTCCACTGGTGTACTTCAGAGCTTCTCTGCCCTCTCTGACATCTTGAGAGGATGCTTGTCCTTCTCTGGTTGGTAAGAGCACCAACCCTCGGATTAAAGCTTTAGCTGTTTTGGCACTTAGAATTCTGTGTGCAGGAACATAACCCCAAGACTTATACCCTCAAGTGTGTCCCTTCTCTGAGACATTTTTATGTATTAAGCTGATACCAGCAGCACTCTTGGTCCCTAAACTAAATTATCCTTTGGCAGACTACTGACATACAACTTCTTGTCACTCTTGGAAAACAAAGTTGAGGAGAGAGATAGATTTTATTGACTTTCAATACTGGATTTATCCCTTCCATGACTTTCCACTGACATTCTCAGATGTGTATGAACATGGGAACAAAACCCAAAGTTGACATTTGCCTTCCTTCTAGATCCAAAAATGACTCGCACAACACAGGCTGGAGAAAAGTAAACCTGAAAAACCGAAGATGAGAGATTCCACATGCATTTCTCAGCCCTGCTGGCTTACTTTAAAAAAAAAAGGAAAACTAACTTCTGTCTGATGTAGCTCTGGAGATGTCAATGGCTTTTTCATGGGACAGCTAATATGGCAGCTTCTGCATTATTTTGCATTCTTTTTGATGAGGAATGCAGAGTTTAACAGGCTGCATGCCGTTGGCTAACGGAAGTGTAAAGATTGGGACTGCCGAAGTATCTTGAGCTTTGTTAGAGTGACATCCAGTGGCATGTACAGGTTTTCTTGCCTGTGAATGAATAAACCCCTGTTTGTGTACCATCAACTCTAGAAACATCTATTTTCATGGTCATGTAAGTGACAGTGTAGAATCATAGATCATTTTGGTTGGAAAAGACTTAAGATAATCAGGTCCAGCCACTAACCCAGCACTTTAGGTCATCGCTAAGCCAAGTCCCTCAGCTCAACATCTGTACATCTTTTCAATCCCTCCAGGGATGGAGACTCCACCACTGTCCTGGGCAGCCTGTTCCAGGGCTTAAGACCCCTTTCAGGGAAGAAACTGTTCCTCATGTCCAACCTAAACCTGCCCTGGCAGAACCTGATGCCACTTCCTCTTGTCCCATCAAGAAGGACATAGCCCTCATCAAGAAGGACATGGATCAGCTGAAGTCTTCAGACTCAACTGTCTGAAGTAGGATGCATAAATTGTTTTTTAATGGATCACAGGATGTTAGGGATTGGAAGGGATCTCTGGAGATAAAGTCCAATGCCCCTGCCAGAGCAGGTCACACACAAACACATTCAGATGGATATTGAAAGTCTCCAGAGAAAGAGACTGCACAACTTCTCTGGGGAACATGTGATGTATACAGAGGACCTGCTAATGCTGAGAACAAACAGAACACTCCACTTTGTTGTGGAATTTGTGGATGCCTGAAACTTCTGAAGAACATGGATCTAGCACCCACTTCTGAAAAGCTCAGTTTGTTTGTTTCAAAGGCTGCTTTAAGAGTCTCAGAATTGTCAGAATCATGGAATTAACCAGGTTGGAAAAGACCTCTAAGATCATTGAGTCCAACCTATCACCTAATCCTTCTAATTAACTAAGCTATGGCACTAAGGCCTCATCCAGCCTCCTGTTAAACACCTTCAGGGATGGTGACTCTACCAGCTCCTCAGGCAGCCCATTGCAATGCCAATGACTCTTTCTGTGAAGAACTTCTTCCTAATAGCCAACCTAAACCTGCCCTGGTGCAGTTTGAGACTGTGTCCTCTTGTTCTGTCACTGGGTACCTGGGAGAAGAGACCAACCCCAACCTGGCTACAACCTCCTTTCAGGTAGTTGTAGAGAACAATAAGGTCTGCCCTGAGCCTCCTCTTGTTCTTCACAGAGTGAGTGATTTGACATTGGAATGGGCTGTCCAGGGAGGTGGAGTCACCATCTCTGGAGGTGTCCAAGACTGGATGAGGCACATAGTGCCATGGTCTAGTTGATTGGATGGGGCTGGGTGATAGGTTGGACTGGATGATCTCAGAGGTCTCTTCCAACCTGAAGTGGCTGGAGGAGAGTCTATGATTCTCCAGGCTGAACAATGCCCTCATAGAGCTCGTGCTCCATCCCCCTCACAAAAGTCCTAGAGGTATGCATCTGTGGAACAGCTCAGCTGGGAACTGCAGATTTAAAACCTGAGTGAACATCATCTCGTCTGGCTTTTTAATCCAACTGTTGTGGCACAAAAGGCATTAGAAAATCAAAATAGATCTCTGTACATATCTTTCCCCCAGGTCACACAAAACAGAGCCAAACAGTGCAAGCCAGTGGTAGATGTGAAGGAGGGTTCAGTCTCACAAGAAAAGAATGATGATGATTGCAAGTCAAGCTAATAATTATTAGTGGAAAGTAGTCTCCATGTTTTGAGCAGTAGAGAAAGCCCACCTCAAGCAACTCTTTACTGGTCAAAAAAAAAGGGGAGATACAAAACCCAGCCAAAAGCATATTGGTGCTTTTTTTTTTTTTTTCAGAGAGGACATACTAAAGGCAAGAAAGCTCAAATCTGAGGTAGAAGTCACATGCCAGAAAAGAGGCATTGGAGCACTCTGGCATGTTTTGCCATTCCAATAAGAACTGTCATCTGTACTGCTGCCTCTGTTTCCTGGTTTCTTGTGTTTAAGATGTATTCACTACCATTCTCTAGCATGTATGAATAGGCATGCTAGAGAAAAGGCATGTCCTAGCCCTCAACCAATTTCAATGGTAGAACATAGCTTAAGGATATTTCTGTATACCAGGATGGCAAAACCAGCAACTATTTTTTACTTTAATTTTACATGGATTTTGGAGAAGACACTTCCATCTGAGGGCAACGCCTCAGCATAAAATGGTGGTCCAAAGAACATGGCAAAAAGGACAGAAAGTATCTGGTTCAGCACGCAAGGCTGTCAGAGGTGATCCCATTCCCATGTTTCATGTATTTACAACTTTTCTAGTCTTTGTAACTAACTTCTCCCATCGAGAAGGCATTAAATCACAGGAAACTACACTTTCCAAGGCATATGGGGGATATTTTCCTCCTAGATTGGTCCTCAAATGCTCTGAAAACATTTTTACCAGGCAGCTAGAGAAACCAAAAAGAATCTCATACAGTGAGTAAAGGGCCAGTTTTAAGGTCATGATAGAAAGTGAGATGAAACAAATCCAATTGCACCTTGGCAGCAGCTGGAGACTCAGTCTACCATAGCAGAGGGGTCTGCTGAACTGTATGGTGCAACAGAGTGAGGTCACTGAGGATGTAACTCCTAATGCAATTTCTTTTGAGAGAGAAGGAGGAAAAGTGTGTGCATGAGGTGAGCCCTAGGCCAAATGAGCATACATCAGCAAGGAGGAAAGTTGCATGTTTTGAGCACTGACTTCAAGAAAGAAGCCACTGGAGTGGGAAAAGAGTTTTTAATCAGAACTGGTGGGATGAGACCCTGAAAGGGCAAACCAGGCCAATGCATTTCTCTCTCTTCTTCCCCACAGTGTTCTTGGCGTGATGAGTGTAGGTGGAATTTAGAAATGATACTGAGGTCTGATAGAGCCTTCAGGACTGTGGAATCATTTAAGTTGGAAAATACCTCTAAGATAATTGAGTCAAATCAGTGTCATGGGCAAACTGTTCCCAGGCTTGACAACCCTTTGGAGGAGGAAGTTTTTCATTCTTGGCCATGAGGGTGCATTGCTGCCTCATGATGCCCTTGTTTTCACCAGCACTCCCAAGTCCTTCTAGGCAGAGCTGCAGGTCACTCCCTCACCTGTACTGATGCAGGAAGTTAATCCATCCCAGGTGCAGAGCTCTACCCTTGCCCTTATTGAACTCCATGAGATTCCCCTCCAGCCAACTCTCCAGCCTGTCCAGGTCTGGCTGAATGACAGCACAGCTTGATGGGTGACAGCTACTCCTGCCCTTGTATTCCATCCTGGGGTATGGCATCATCTCAGCAAACCAGCTGAGAGTAGCTGTGTTTAACGGGAGTCCACAGAACAGAAACCTGCTCAAATAACGCCAAAGCCACTTCAAAAGACAAAACCGCTGCAGCCGTTTTAAACACTTCCAGGAGCAAACATTGCTCAGACAGACAAACAGAACTCTGACACACGCCCCAAAAATAGCCTCCTCAGACCCAGGATTTACATCTGCTTAAAGAAGGTTAATGAACCAGGCAAATCGGACTGCACAGGAAGCAAATGCCAAAGATTGCTCTTAGCCTTTTTGTGTGAGTCAGTGGCTGCTGTGGGAATGGGGGGGGGACACACACCAAAATAAATCCTTCCACATCCTTAGTGCAGTTGGAACATTCCAAAATGCCATGAAGCTGTCAGTCTGCAGATCAGAATCAATCTGCAGGCTTGTCAGGAGAAAGGCAGGGAGAAAATGTGGAGCTTTAAATAATGCCCAGCTTTTTCAGTTGTTTATTAGCAGTACTGGAAAGGACAGCCTCCTGAGGGTTGCAAACCAGGCTCTTTATGCCAATCCCCACTGTAATTACCTTTTCATGGGAAATTTGTAAGGAATACACATTCATTTGTGTCTGAAAGAAAAATTCTAGTCAGAGGTGACAAAACGATCCAAATTACTTCAAGATGCTCAGGGCTCCGATCCAAGATTAAACTTGGAAGCATTAACAGGATTTGGAGGAAGGGGGGTAAGGGGCATTGAGAAAGCAGAAGAATAGTTTGAGCTGATACTGGCAGAAATTCAACAGTGCAGCTACTCTGAAGAATCTCAGAAGACAAACCTCCGAGGTCCAAACTCAGTTTTTTTATCAACTGTTTCAAAGACCTCTCGTGAATGAGAGCTGAGGGACTTTGACAGCACCAAAGGCCCAGTTGCACAGCTGCTTTAATGAGAAGGCTCCCACTGAGTGTCACAGTCTCTCAGCTGAAGCCTCAAAGTGCAGTGGTTCTTGCTTGATATTCTTTTAGCAAAGTCCTGACCAGGCTCAGGTGGATTTTCTTTTTCCCAAATAGGTACTTTAAGACCATTCACAGAGAGTGCCTAGAGATACTGAAGGCTTTACTTGATGTGCACACACAGACATACAACTAAACCCAGATCTGCTCCTTGTTCCCATGTTTCTTTGCCTGCTGCTTATCAAGTACCTCACCTCACATCTGTACACCAAACTGTCTACAGGTAGTAATTACACCTTCTCATTTAATATAAGATGGGAGCTTTGCTCCAACTATTAATTCACCAATTCCTAGACACTCAATATAGCATCCAACTGGGGCCAGAGGGGACATTTTAGTTCTGTGACCTTGGGAAGATAGAGTTATTTATGAGAACGACTCATCAAAACTCAGAGGTTAGTTGTGTTATGATCTGGACCACCTCCCAGACATGGATAAAAGCATCAGCACTTGAAAGTGAATCACAATAGGTTTGTTTCCTTCTATGTTTCTGAAGCAATCAGTGCTTTCCACTGCCCTTTTTTCTGGAAAGTTAATTCCTTGCTTGATATTTGTCTCTACAAAGTAGTGTATGACAGCCTTGTTTTGTCTTCTCTATTTCACATGCAAATCACAAGTTAATTCTGCTCCAAAGAAAATGGCATGAAATATTTTAAATTTTTTTTTCCCCTTTGCAAACACTACAGTATCTCTTCAAGATTTGGATGTGGTAGAGATTCACAGTGAGCAGAAAGAAAGATTACTGGGCACATCTACCATCTCTTTCCCACATGGTATGAAGAAAATAAAAGATGACCCACAGTGTATCGGGTATTTTTTAATCAGTATTTTAAACTTCTGTTGCAGTTTCACTGACCTCCAAGACCACAACAGAAGCTTCAGCACAAACCTTTGGGAATATTAAATTAAAAAAAAAAAAAAAGTTCTTATAGCTTCTCTATAAAGAATATAAATGGGTTGAGGTCTAAGGAAACGTCTTGACTCCACGTCCCTTAGCTTAGGTGCCGAACTATGGTGACAAATGGATTTTATGTTGCCAAGTCCTGCCAGGTAATGATACCAAAATTCTACTGGAAAGAATCAGAACTACATCAAGAAAGGAGCAACTGCAGGAAGGACCTGCAAATCTAATTACCTGAAATGCTGCACGTCAAGTACATGTAAAGGACTAGGAAAAGCAGCAGACAGGCTTTAACTCGACTTGCCTGCTGCAAACAGCAGGTATACAGATGGGGTTTATGTGCAAATCGGCAGTTCCACCAGGTTTAGACTGCTCTTAACCAAAAGGTGTCCCCACTGCGCCACGGAAATGCTATTCGAAGGTGCCTTTCTGGAGCACCCAGGAGTCAAGGAGATTACTGTAAGGCAGAACCTCAACAATCCACTCGCATAAAGTGAGAAAACCTTTCCCAGGGAACAGCTCCACTTCAGCGCACAGCACAGTGGAGAGCCTGCAAACAACATGAGCTCTTTCAATTCTGAAATGGAATTTCAATTGGAGGAGATTTCATTGACTATTTCCATCCTAACTGGAAGCCAGCAGGATTGCAGGGTGCAAAGACCACCGGATTCACTGAGTTTAGGTATTCCTCCACTAGCTCTATTAGTCCATGCAGTTAACACAGTAACTTGTACTCAGCAACCAGTCCAGAGAGGTAGTGCCAAACCTGCTGCACTCAGTGCTATCTTGACTCCATCCTACCTGCATGTTATTATTCCAAACCAAGCTAACACCACAGCTTCCAATACAGATCTATTGCAGCATTTGGTGTTTTTATACAAATCCCATATGAACCCCACAAGCTCCCCAAGCAGGTAAACTCAATTCCTCCAGCTAAATAGACAAAAGCTTTTGTTTACCCTTCCCTGATATGCCAGCTCAGCAGACACCTAAGCTCATAATGCCTGCTGATGAGCAATAGGCCTAAACCAGACTGGGTGTTACAATTTCAAGGAGAACACACAAGAGTCTGAGAACATTTGCTGAAAATATCCTAACTCCAAAGGATTTTCAGCTAGCCTGTCTAAATGAGCTAAGAAATTAGGAATTTTTTTTTTTTAAACTAGCAACAGCATGGAGCAGGCTATATTATGCATAGGTGACATAAATAATACAGGATCTTGTGAGGAGTTTGAGTGAGAATAATTGAGAAACAACCTGCACATTCTCATAGTCCAAACCCTACAACACTTTTGCCAACTCAGATCACAGCACATGAAGACCTCCAATGCAACCCAGACACACACAAAAGACTACACAGTAATTCCAGCAGGCACAATGCTACAATACTAGAGACAAAACTCTGCCATCCACTCCAACACCTCAGTTATAACCCCTGTTGTGAACTCATACCTGCTGCATGTTAGAGGAAGACAGAAGAGACCGCAGCTGCTACATCCAGGAGATCAGCTTCAACAGCCAGAAACTTTGTAATAGCCAACAAGCAGCCACAACAGCATCTCCACAATGCTTCCTTCTAGCTTGTGCCCAAACACAGTCTCTCCCTACCTTTATATCACTTTTCTTTCTTTCCCCACATGGTCACCACGTGCTGCTCATTATTTCCAATTAACCCAACCTGCTGATAGCCTCCTACACCACCACCTCACCCCTATCCTGCTGCAGAAGCAGAGGCTGTGTTCTGGTTTGTATGGAAGAGGAAGCACAGGTGTATAGAAGGGAAAGGAGAAGAGTGGCACTTAGAAAAGATAAGGAGTAAAAGTTAAAATCTGATTAAAATGTCACTTATAATGCATCATGTTTTGACCTCTGCAGACAACACAGAGATTAGTTGTCCTTTTTCTTAATAGCTTCTTCTCTTGTTTTCTGCTTGCTGGTCTGGTACTGTATTAGCTGGCTTGTAATGTTTGCCTACATTTCAACACAGACAATACTAATTTCACTGGAAAAGAAGAGAAACCAAAATGCTAAAGCCAAGTAGCCTGCTAAAGCCCAAAGCAACTCCTAGGCACATTTCTAATAAAGTTTGTCTATTTGTTTGTCCAAGTTAATGTGGGAGCAAGCTTAGGTTAGGGCTGGATTAGAAAAGAGCCACAGTTTTTTTCAAGCCTGCTTAAACTGAGCTTCAAGCAAGGGGCAAAGCTCTGCAGCAGCCCTTGATCTGCTTCTCACGCAGCTGGGCTTAGTCCTGCTGACAAGCCCAGTTGTGTTGGTTCACAGATGGCAGGATGTCAACATAAAACCAGCCCTGACATCCCCTGTCGTGTATGAATAACCACATAATACCTTTTCCAAATGCATAAGGCTTATGAAGGCACAAGCACCACAATGTCTCGGCTGTGTCCCTCTACCATGCTTTGTGTTGCCTTGATCTGCTCTGCTTCTCACTCGTGCATGTGGGTGCCAGGGCTTTCTGACACCAGCCCTGATGTGAGCACAGCTGAATTCCACATCACTGGCTGTGACCAAACTTAGAACTGGCCCTGGAGGTGTCTGCCCAAACACCCAAAAGCTGTAGTTTGTTCTTTTGAGCATGGCATGCCTTAATTGCAGACGGTTCTTAGCCCTTTGGGAAGAAGAGAGGAATGATTCATCTGTGGAGAGATTATGATAAATGAGTGTTTTCATTTAAACAAAAAGAGATCAGGCAGAGCTCTTGCTGTTCCAGATGAGGTGTTCTACAACAGCATTTAAGAAAAGCTGCTGCACCTCTCAGGTGGTGTCTCAGGAATGGAGAGCAGAGCTGGCTGCTGTATTGACAGCAAGCTGGTAGGAATAGAAAGCATAACCCAATATTTTGACCCATGCCACTTACAGCAAGGAACCCTTGACTGTCTTTATGCTTCTCTTCTTGTTTAACTAGAATACCACAGCAGCAAAACACTGCATTTTAAAAGCTGTAGACCTCAGCATGATGTAGAAGGAGCCTCTCCATCAGCTGACAGTAGCATCGTCTGAGGAACGGGGGCCTGACTGAGGCTTTGGCACATGTTATAATAGCACTAGGAACAATTGCTGACAAGACACTTGCCTAGAACACATGAAGGTTTTTATTCCTTCCATTTCAGACAATACTTGGGTTTCTGACTTGCTAGTACCAGTAATATAGCTCAAGGCTACCCTCTTTGTAGAATGAGAAATTGCATGTGATGATTGCAGCAACTGAGCAGGGCAGATGCAGAAAATTAGCTTGAAAGCCCCAAAAGCCCCTTCTGCAATTAATGTGAGCAGAGTCAGCCAACAGGGAGGTGGTGTGACTGGAATTCAGGGTGATTCCAGGGAGTGTAGGACATGGCTGAGGTTGACATGGTTGCTGCTGTTAAAGAGCAAAGGTTAAAAATCATGGAGCCAATTCTTTTTAAAGTACACCACATTAGAAAATGGACATGCAACTGTCCCTCAGTTTCTCACTTCAGCACCCAGATCTTGTTCCCATTTGCTGTACTGTGTTGCAATGGATAATTTATATTTTGAGGCTGGCTTTGGCAAGAAGAGCTGGAAAGCTGGAAGCTATCTTGCGCTGCTAGTGCTCACCCCTTAGTGTTCATACAGATCTGAGGAGTTGTGCATTTTGCCTTCTCAAGCTTTTCAATCTTCTCCAAATTTTTTAAAGAGACTTTCAGCCAATTTTCTTCTTTTGATGTTTGTGCAAATTTTCACATCTCCTTCCAGCCAAAGGTGCAAATATAGAATCCACTAGGACATTATTTATCTAGCCAGAAACAGGTGTTTTTTAGAAGTCTTCACTAGACTTGCTGCTGCACTGTGGCTGACCAAGTACAGATATTTCTCCAAATAGGGACACATCAACATCTGAGGTCAAATTTCTTGATCTGTTCAGATTTACTCAATATTTAGTTGCAAGATGGAGCCAAGAACATTGCAATGCTGCCTGACTGGATCCTGGGGAACATTGCAATGCTGCTGTGGGTTGCTCCTGCAGGTGCAAAGACATCAAACATAGGAGGGTGCAAGTCCTTCCTGTGCTGTCTCTGCTGCTGGGTATGGTTGTCGGTACAGTCAGAGAGAGCTTGAAAGGCTTTGTCAAAACCTACAGCATATTTTCCTTATTATAGCCATGCTTCATTAATCAAGATGAGAAACAGCCTTTAAGAAGAGAGCTTCATTTCCTCAGTGGCAGGCAGCTATATAACAGAGTGCCTCAGGCTAGGATACTAAAATTTTTCATCAGTCTGTCAGGTACCAGAACAAGCTTTTTAACCTGTACATGGATCACTAGCATTAGGAGGAATCACAGAGTTGTTTGGGTTGAAAGGGATCTCCAAGATCATCTAGTTCCAAACCCCTGCTGTGGCAAGACAGTTTCAACTGGATTGGGTTGCTCAAGTCCCCATCTAACCTGGCATTGAACACTTCCAGGCTTGGAGCCTCCAGAATTTCTCTGGGCAACCTGTTCCAGTGCCTCACCACCCTCACAGTGAAGAATTTCTTTCTTATACCTTCCCTCTTTCCATTTAAAATGGCCTCAAACTGCACCAGGGGAAGTTTAGGTTGGTTATTAGGAAAAATGTCTTTCCTGAAATAGTGGTTGGGCATTGGAACAGGCTGCCCAGGGAGGCAGCAGAATCACTGTCTCTGAGGTGTTCAAGAAACACGTGGATATAGCACTCTGGGACATGGTTTCATGGTAATGGTGGTGTTAGGTTGATGATTGGACTCGATGATCTTAGGGGTCTTTTCTAACCAAAACAATTCTGTGGTTCTACTCTAATAAGCAAAGCCATCACCTCTTGTCCTATCACTACAAGCCCTTGTAAAAATCTCTCCCAACCCCCTTCACAAGGCGGAAGGCTACTCTAAGGTCTCATTGGAGCCTTCTCTTCTCCAGGCTGAACAACTCCAACTCTCAAAACCTGTTTTGATAGCAGAACTGACCCAGCCCTGTGATAATCTTTGTGGCCTTCTTTGGACCCACTCCAGCAGGTCCACTTCCTTCATATGTTGGGGCCCATGGAGCTCAACACAGTACTGCAGGGCTATAGAAGACTATAAAACCATAAAATCATTCTAGAAAAGACCATCAAAGGGACAGAGCATTGATATGTGGCTGAGGCCATGGTTAGAAGGTTATTTGAATCCAGTATAATGTGTATAGCAGCTGGAAGATGTGATTCTTTCGGCACCTGTGGTGCCTGCTCTCAGCACAAGAATGGTCAGGCCAGGAGTTGTGGTTACTGAGGACTAACCACAGGCTTTTGCTGAGTGAAGTTTCAGTCAGTTCAGCCAGTTCCTGAGGTGACTCTCTGTATGGGTTTCCTAACTTTGCAAGTGACACAAAGCAAGACAAGGCAGGAGTGGGAAGGGATAGGGGTAGTGGGAGTAAAGTGGCATCAAGTTAGCACTTTTCCATGGCAGCATGGATTTAGTGACACTATATTGCGAGTTCAGGAAACTTCAGTTTGTTTCAGCCATAGATTTACCAGACCAGCTCAGACAAGTTGCTAGATCTTCTCTTGTTTGTAAGTTCCCCCTTTAAAATCAAAGGACATGTGTTTGCCCTAACAGGGTATTTGTGACTATTTAATCTGTGAGATGAGGATCATATAAAATACATTGATAGAAACCAGAGTACACGGGATGGGGTTTGCCCATTTCCTTTAATTTTTGAAACCAAGTAAGTAGACGAAATCTTGTGCCCTTCAAAATCAAACAGAATCTTTCTTTGTGTAAAATGTTACAGAAACCTTAGTGGTCGTTCATTTTTATTGCATTGTTTTTGATATTCAGCTATTTCAGAAAAGGGCAACATTGTTTCTACTGCATAAAAAAAAAATAATCATCATCATAGAGTCAATTTTGTGGGTTGTGTTCCCCCTCCCCCCCTTTATATTGTTTAAAAAAAAAAAAGAATCAAAGAAACCAAAAATACTATAAGGAAATTCACCCTTCCACAGCCCTCCCCACAAAAGAAAAATATATATATAAAAAAAAAAAAAATCAGTAAGGTGTTAAATGAGTCAGGTATTAACCACACACATTTACAAGCACAGCACATTAGTAATACTGTATAACCCTTTAGACCATGCCAAACCATATGTATGTGTATAAAGCTACAGGTGAAATGGTTCATAGCAGCAGCAAAGGAAGCAGGTTCCATACCGAGTAGATAGCTCCTGTGGAGATGTTTGGATGAGTACAACAGTTCAGAGAACACTGACAAGCTCAAATGCACAAGTCAAGGTCTTCTGTTACAAGCCAAAGGGCAATCTTGACTTCATAGAATCAACCAGGTTGGAAGAGACCTCCAAGATCATCCAGTCCAACCTATCATCCAGCCCTATCCAATCAACTAGACCCTGGCACAGAGTCCCTCATACAGTCTTTTCTTGAACGCCTCCAGGCACGGCGACTCCACCACCTCCCTGGGCAGCCCATTCCAGTGGCAAATCATTCTCCCTGTGAAGAATTTCTTTCTACTAGTCTGGGATTTTCCTGTTGTGTCTAGTGGGTGGCCAGATGAGTGGTGTGGGTTCCAGCTCTTGGCATACTCCACTGTAAATGTTCATGAGAAGTCCTGGTTGCTGAAGATAACTTCATAAGAATGAAGTTATCAGTGCACCTACATTTGTACATCCTTCTCTGGTAAGTAAAGGTGTTGATGTTTACCCTGGGAGGGAGTATAATCCATCTCCAGACCCATAATGTGGCCTCAGTTCTGCAGCTCTAGTGTGTGGAGAGGAAGACCAGAAAGGGTCACTGGATTACAAATATTTATGACTTATTAGGACTTTCAAAAATTTCTAGCAGCTTTTGGAGTGAGCATATTTTCAATGTCTCTGTATAGCGCTCGGTTGCTTTGTTGTATAGAACTTGAGTTTTCACTTCTGGGAGCATTTCTCTGCCAGAGGTCTCATTATCCAACAGGACCGTGGGTTGCATTTGGTAAGCTCCAGTTCCAGTCCCTGGGGCTGGAGAGCCCCTCTGAGGGAGACCAGCATACACAAGGTGATGGTGCTGAACCTTTGTAAAAGGCAGGCTCCTTCAAAATGGCCTTTCCTAAGCACCTAACGATGGAGACAAGCACAGGCAAGCAGGACTTGAAAACAGCTAAAGCAGAGTTGTAGTAAAAAAAAAAAAAAATCCCTCTTAGATTTCCACCTTGTCAGACAAAAAAATACAACTAAGATAAAGTAAAATTAAACAGAACTATGAGTTTTAATGATGTGACTTCAGAAAAAGTGATTCTATGAAAATGCTTTCTGAAGAGGTAACCACAAAATCTCAAATGCTGGCTATATGTACAGATCTCTTTGATATTAAGATGCACTTAGTGACCCGCAGTGAAGTGTTTTCCTCTGCAGAAGGCCAGCAGCCACTTCTGTTTCTAACAGCTCCAGGTGCTGGTGTCTGAGCTTTGGTGATTTTGAATTGCAGAGAAGACAGCAGGTTTTATGACATTTCTTCTGTCTTAGGCTGTCGCTTGTCTCCCCATCAAACACTATGCATTGCTGTACAGTACACTCCTCCACAAGTTTCTCATCCAACCATTAAATAAACAACCAGGACAAGAGGGGAAAAAAAATAATATTAGTCCAGAGTAAATATTAGCATTTGGAATATTGGCAGGAAAAAACAACAAACCAAAAAATCACCCAAGACATAGTCTAGAGATCTTGACACCGGGACTAGCATTGGCAGACCTCATGCTAACAACCCCCAGTCAGCTGGGATTCACATACAAAGTCTGTTTTACATCAGAGGGAGCCACTTCACACAAGTGGTGGAATGCAAAGGCCTGATATCACACACCCAGTACTGCTCCCCTTGCAGAACAGAGAAGTCTCAACATCCCTGTCTTAATTCCTCCATCTGCACCATATATAAATGACCTTCTTTAAGTCTTGTAGCCATTAAGGACCAATTACTGTAGCCTTCCTGTTCTGACTTCAGTGCAATTCTCCATCCCATTCAGCATGGAAGAATCAGTGCCTGATCTGAAGGTACCTAGAAAGTTTCTTGAAGATAAGCCATGTAATGCTACACATTGTCATTACAGGATCCTTGCCTCTTTTGAATGGAACAAATAGATGTACAGACAGAATGGCAAACAGAGACAGTGAGGCTGTGGTATGCAGAGCTCTAAACCCACTCGCTTTCAGCTCAGAACATCTCCATGTATATAAAGCAGCCTTGG
This sequence comes from Ramphastos sulfuratus, assembly GCA_013399055.1. Taxonomy (NCBI): domain Eukaryota; kingdom Metazoa; phylum Chordata; class Aves; order Piciformes; family Ramphastidae; genus Ramphastos; species Ramphastos sulfuratus. The sequence goes on from WBNM01035418.1 coordinate 42,053, forward strand.
TCTCCTGTTGTACAAGCATAGGCAAACACATCTCTTCAGAGAATGGGAAGTGTCCATCAAGATGCAGTGCTGGCCACTCAGAACTAAATGAAATTTTAGAGGTCTCCTGAAGCAGTACACATCACCTTAGAGACTGTTAACTTAGGTGAGCAGCAAAATTTACAGGTCTTAAGAAATACTCTCTGTCCAATCTCCAGAAAAAGAGTGATTCAGAAGTGTGCCCATTCCACCACATTATTAGACCTGTTGAAGCAAATGGAGGATGGAGGAAAGGTGGTAAGAACAGCTGAGATGATGCTTCCTTTTGGCTCCACAAAACTTGCCCTGAAAGAAGAGCTTTGATAGCTCTCCATCTCGCTATGGCCTACGGAAAGGCTGGGTCATGCAGCCTCAGTGTGAAAGCCAGTGGCCTGTGTTGGAGAGGATCTATTTCAGTGGGATGGTTACATGCCCACATTTAGACAGTGATATGCAAGAGCAGTTACCAGTTACCCCTCACAACTTCTTCCAGTATGAACAGAAGGACACTCTGGTCCCCTTTATATACATACATGAACAGCTGAAATGGTCTGACATGCTTACAGGTTAAAACATGTATATCTATACAACATTACATCTGGCAGAAATCGAAGTAGAAAAGTTTTACAACACATGATACAGGTCCCTCTAACTTCTAAGAAAAAAAAAAACAAAACCATTTACTGAGATCACCATATTACAAGGAGTCATCACTAACATACCATATAATACTATTTCTTTCTCTTTTACATGATCATTACTTTTATAGTACTTTAAAAAAAAAATCACTTTTAAACAAGTATACAATGTTCACTTTAAAATTAACTGGTTAATAAAATTTTGTGCAAAACAAGCCAGCCTCTATAATTAAGTGACTTTATTTATTTATTTATTTTTATACAAAACCAACCAACCAAACAAAAACCCAAACCAAAAAGATAGTTCTTTCAGAAATGTGTCTCCTTTTCTGTAATGGTTGAGATGGTGCCGTCTCCTTTCAGTTTGGCATCGCAGTCATTTATCGCAGCAATGTAGGCTCCTCCTCCAAGCTTCCCCCTCATTTTCAGGTCTGAGCTGGGTGTGATCAACTTCCTGAATCTCTAGAGAATTCAAGAAGATGGAAATCATTATCTGTTTCTTGGTCACAGACATGGTTCTTAAACTGCTTTATTACAAAATCCTTTTCTTTTGCCTGCCTGCCTCTCATTTCTCTACCACAGGGCTCTATTGTCAGGGCTGGAAGGGACCTCAAGGATCGTCTAGTTCCAACCCCATGGGCAGAACTTAGAGAACTGTGATCAGAAAGCCATCCAGAAGGCAGCTTTGTGCTTGCTACCCAGCTCCTGGAGGAACATTCTGGCAGCTTAAACATGAGTTACCAAAATCATGGAAAAAAGGCAGATGACCTGGCTGGCACAAACCTTCTTGGCGAGTTTAGCTCATGTTGCAGACATTTTAAGCTACAACTTGTGCAGGAATAGAGCACTGTAAAGCTGTAGCATTGATTAGCTTATCAAAGGTGAAGGTCAGTGAAAGCAAAACCCACAAGAAATTCAGAAGAAAATAAAGAAAAGTCAGATGCCTCTTTCCACTAGTAACTGAGGTCAAAATCAAGCTGCTACTGGAGCAGTTAATTGTCATTGCTCTTTTATTCACACTATCTTCCCACTTATTGTTTCAGTATCATTAATCTGAAAATACATCTTACCTCTATGAAAGTGCCTTCTTCCTTCCACAGTTTTATGCAGATCCACAAAGGGATACAGATCATGGAAGAGAGTGCCATCATCCACCCTATGCCATAGCCCCAGTCAGGGTATATATATACATTGTTGTATTTTAAAGGCTTGTACTTCACCAGGAAAAAGATGAAAATTCCCTGAAATAAGCAGAGAAATATTAGTGGTATTTGAAAACGTTATGGCCTGACTAACTGTTTAGGTGAGTGCAGTTTGCCTAAAGATGAAAGACAGAGAAAAACACAACCAGCAGTGTCTTCTTTTATGTAGAGCTGAAATAAAATATCTCAGTAGCTTCCACAGAAATGAACAGCCTTTCAAGTTTAAATCTTATTTACCACTCAGTGACAATAAAACCTGCACTTTGACGACAAAGAGTACCTGGGCAGGAAAGATGAAGTTTTACCACCGTGAACCAGCTGTAATCAAGTAACACAAGCTGCGTTCTCTCCTGCTTGGCATGATGAAAACGGAAAGCCAACGTTTTCAAAGTCCCCTTAATCCACTGTCTCTATCTGCAGTCCTGCAGGCCAGCTCTTTTATCCTCACAGAAGCTTGGCTACACCCATCTGAACTTGATGGGTGTCTAATCAAGAAGTTTGGACCATTAAAATTTACGAAATGTAGAAAAGCTACTATATACTTTTCTCCAAAGTTATGAAAAGAGTGTACAAAAGCAAATTATATTACATTTGTTTCAGAATCCAAATATTTTCCCAAGTTTGGAAAGGAATTGGCAGGGTGCAAGGGAACCTGGATCTCCAGGTGCCTTTGCATCTGTGGTTTTGCAGTTGGTATCATTGATGCACTGGAGAGCTGGAAGGTTTCAATATCTAATCCTCAGGCACTTTTGGAGCAAATGTATAGGCCATGTGGTCATGTTCCTTTTGTAACGTCCCTGTCACACAGCCTCAGCAGACTGTCAGAGTTGGCACCAGTCCTGATAGCTTCCAGCAAGGCAAATTCCTTTCCCTTCATCATGCATATGAGATATGCTTTAGACCTCTTCTACAGCTTTTGCTAGAAGGAAAAATGTCCTGTCCTGTCCTGTCTTTGAAAAAGCTTTGCTCATCCAAAAAGGAGGCTGGAGCAGCAGGGAAGTTATGCTGGAGCTATGCTAGATAGACACAAGTTGATGCAATGGAAAAAAAAAAAAAGCCTTCATCACCTTCATCATACTGGCAAATGTTCATTTAGGGCCCTCAGTTTTTTTTTTTTTTTCCTATTACTGTATACATTTTTAAACAATTCACAGAAAACAACATTTTTTGCAGCTCCTACACAGTGTTTGTTAATTCAAACATATGCTACATTTTCTCAGCTGCTGTGAACTATTAGCAGCAACAAAATTCTAAAACTGTGCACAGAAGAAGATGTCTAAACCAAGTTCATGTGGATATTCTGTACTTACTGCGCAAATACCTGGAGTTAAGACCATCCAGCACCATTTAATGAGTGACAGTGGTTTGTACCCAATCATATCTTCAATGTTATCATAAAAGCGATTGCTGCCTGCCCCAAAAAAGAGGAGAAGCAGATGTAGAATGTACATGTCAGAGGGTGTACAGGTCAGCATTTACAACACTACAGCAAAAAGCACCAGCTCTGACAGAGCTGTGCTGTCTCTTGCCCTGACACATCCATCTCTCTTCATCTGCGCCATACTTACGGCAGAGACTGATGCCTACATCTGTATCTGACCAACGTGAGGAGAGAGTGAGAGTGGGTGAGCTGTCAGAGACATGGATTCTGGTCGGTAACAGTCTCAGCAAACATGTACATGACAGGCTCGTGTGTGAGTCCCCAGATAGCTGAGAACACAATCTGAATTCATCTGTTGTTTTGGGAAGCAAAATTGTGAGTCCTTCTTGTGCAAAAAGGGCTTGAGGATGTAACCGTGCACGTCCCCAGCACTGTGGTGGTTTCCCTAGATTCACTGACAGAAACAGTAGAATTAGAAACACTACTGTGTCCCTTCTGTGGCATGGACTCCACCTCTCTGAATTGATCTGAGTGTCAGAAGTGGAAGGGAACTTGCCCTGCATCAATGCTCTTAATGCCATCCCTCTAAGGGAGCTAAGGACTTTCTTGGTGAAGGATGGTGGAGGTTGGTCCTGACAAGGACCAAGATAAAATAAAATAAAAATCTACTCCACTATCTACTGTTATTTAGAGAGGGGGGGAAAAAAGGCATTTTATTACTTTTGGTAGGGCATGGGAATGTGGAGGGCCACACTCCATAAGGTCATGAGGCTTTCACATTGTTTTTATGTGAAGAGAAAACTTCCATGAGAAGTGAAACCCAGCAATTTTCAGCAACTCACCATAAACCCACCCTATGCAGACACATTCAAATATGGCAACAAAAAGAAGGCACATGCCACTGGCTGCATAAGAGTCAAACAACTGAAAGACATACATCCCACCCTGAAAGACAAGAACAGGAGAAGGGAAGAAAATTACTGTGTTGGCACCAGTAGGAATATTTCATAGCAAATACGGCTTTAGTGACACAATCAATCTGTTGTCTCCCTGGCAGTCTTCCTACTGAAGTTGATTTCTTCTTGAACAAAGATTATTCTTTTCTCAGTGATTTCTAACTGTAAAAGATTTTTTTCTTTCATAGCACTTAAGATTTTTCCCTCTGCCAGTTGAATACTGTGCATTTGCTTTAAGGTAGTAAATCCTAGACTGGAGAGAACTATGTTAGACTTGTTTCCAAAATGCTTGCCAACCTCCATGTTTTCAACTTCATTTGTCATCACATTAAGTTGTAGACCTCTACAGGTACTTTTGATCTCATTATCACTGCACATAAAGCTACCAGGATTTCTTTTTGTGACTGTGCTTTTAGTAAGTAAAGAACTAGTTAAAATGTGGGGAAAGAAGGGAAAATCTGTAGCTGCTCAAATCACTCCCCAATGGCATAGGGGCTGTAAAACATGTAAACTCACCAATGAAGTTTGAATGTAGCTCACAGCCTTTAAGCTGAAACAAATATTATTTGACAAGAAAAAAAAAAAAAACAACACACGAACAACAAACCACCAAAACATCACACACAAAAAAAAACCCCAAAACAAAACAACTCTCCCAAAAAAACTCCCAAACCTCCAAAAAACAAACCACCAAAACTAAACAAAACCCAAAACAAAACAAACAAAAACCACCAAAGAAACAAGCAAATAAAAAACCCAGCAACCCCCCCACCCAAAACCTGACTCCATGGGTACTAGATAAAATTGCTACCAAGTACTGTCTGTGTAACTTCACTAGGGATCTCATCTCAGCCACTGTCTCTTAACACCAACAGTCACCATTTCCTCTTTGTCCTGTCTTTTTCTTCTGAATATAATTATAAATGATGGTATGATACAATAAGAATTCTGTGGTGAATCTTTGATTTCCTCACTGAAGTTTATAAAACTTCTACTTGAACGCATTTACAGAGTTCTATTTCTTCTCAGAGCAAGTTATCTAATCAGGCTGGCATGAACTGCAACTGAAAAAAAAAAAAAATCATAACTTTATTTTGTCCCAGTCTCCACTTTCCTCCCTATCTTTAGTTGTTCTTTCCTGGAAGTTGTATCTAATGCTAAAATAATCTGATTAGTTGATTTATTCTGTTTGTTATAAAAGCTTCCACACTGAAGTCATCAGACAAACAAGCTTACAACTGCCTAACACCTTTTTTTTTTTTTTTTTTTTTTTTTTTTTTGTGAAATTTGCTCATTTTCACTAACAAAGCAACTTGAAAAGACCACGGTCTAAGGACTGCAGGGCTGTGTTAAGGTTAAGTGACCCTAGATGAGTTCATGGAGCTTTGAGAGGCTGCTTTGCTGCGAAACCCTGCGGAGATTTCTGCACAAGAGAGCCACGTTGTGGCGCTTCATGCTCAGTACAGCCAGGCTTGCCCGGACAAGCAGTCCTCAGACACTTTAAAATCCTTTATTTTTGCACTCTTACTGAAGCAATTTCTGCTCAGAGATTGGCTGTGCTGATTGACCCAGCCTGGTAATGTAAAAATCGGAGATGGTTTAGTTTTCTATTTTCACTTTACTTCATCTTCTTTATTGATCTATCTAAAATATCGTTGTTTTGTGACTGCTCTGCCCAGAGCAAGGACACAGAAGCCATGGTCAGTATATCTGCCTGGCTGGTGCAAAGCAGAAGAAATTCCCTTGTCTACAAAACTTTGATTAAAACATTTCCTGAGCTCATCTGAAAAAGACTGAGGGTGCATTCCATGTTTCAAATGTTGCACAGTAGGTGACAAGAGTAGCTCAAGTACTTTGTAGTTGTATTCCTGACTGTGTGGGTTGACAGTGTCGAATGTTCTTGCATTTTGTGCTACAGTTATAAACCTATTTTCTTTTTCTCTGCAGTAGTACAACAAAGCACATCTTACCTCAGTTAACATTATTAGGCCAATGAAGTATGACACAATGGAAAGGCCCAGAATCAACAGCTCTCTCCGGTAGCCCCTTCGGAAAATCTTTGGGTACATATCTACAACAGCTGTCACAATGCTTTCAACACACACGAACTAGAACAAAAGGCAGCAAAATACAAATGAATAACTGCCTCAGCTCTTGTTAGGATTTGGATTTGCTACTGAACACTTTTGAGTATTCTTCTGTGTTCTCATCACAGAGACTGAATGAGTGCTCTGTAAGCAGAAGCTCAAATTGAGCTTCAGAGTTAAAGAGTCCAAAGCTATGAATTTCCAGTTCACCACCAAATTCACATAGCCAGACCCCTAATATTATCTCAGAGTGCATTTGCTCTGCAACAGATGGAATACATAAGAATTAGATCTTTCAAATGTGGCTCGAGTGGGATTTAAATAAGGTACAAATTACTTGTAGGACTGCAGCAGTATTTCACTCTAAGCATCCTGCACTTGTGTCACTCAGAGGAATGCTCTATAGTGCTCTGCACCTTCAAGCACTGCTAAATGAACTGCAGGGTTTTTAGAGAAGTTCCTTCCATTTTACAGAAGAGAAAAGTTCCACAAAGGTATTAAATGCCCAAGCCAGGTGCATCTAATAAAGGAGTGAAGGAACATTCTCGTTAACTTAAAAAATCAGCAGAAAGAAAGAAGCTCAAGCTTCTGACACTGGGCTCTGGAGCAATGTTTCTGAAACAGGCACCAAAAATAATCACAGAATAGTTTGGGTTGGAAGGGACCTTAAAGATCATCTAGTTCCAACCCCCCTGCCCTGGGCAGGGATACCTTCCACTAAATCAGGTTGCTCAAAGCCCTATCCAGCCTGATCTTGAACAATTCCAGGGAAGGGGCATCCACAACCATCCCAAAGCAGAAAATAATAAAGCCCACTTCACTGGGACAGTAAAGAGCAAAATTTAGGAACTGCTCATTTAAAAAAAAAACCCAAAAACAAACAAACAAACGAAAACCCAAAAACCACAAAAAAACTAAAACAAACAAACTTTTAAAAATTAGATGAGAAAAAAAAAAAAGCAGTTCATTTGTTCATGTCAGTGATTGGAACAGTCATGCAAAATAAGCACTGAAGAGGTCTATGCTATAGTACACAGTTCAGATCTTCCTGAACAGAATCGTGCCAAGGGCTGAGCTACATGCCAAAAATGACAGCTACTTTGCACCTTTCATCAAGCAGCTTCTGCAATTTATATGCTTACATTGAAAGGGCAACTTCTATGCTGTCACCTTGCTGCAGAATAGGACTACACATTTCTTGCTGTGGAATCCTGAAGTGTAAATATACCATAGGCACTTACATTACCACTACCTGATATTCAATTTAACATTCATTACAAAGTGCTTTAAAACAAGTGAAAAAAGGCATAATGGTGTTTTATTGAATGGTGAATTTTTATCACCCATATTTAAGTTCAGAATGATTTCTGTGTTAATAAGAAAGCTGTAGTCAGGCTGAATCAGTGTTCACAGTAAATCATAAAGGAATCTTCAACATCTGGTAAGATGTAAAATAAGGCACTTGAATCAATGACTTTAAGCAAGGAATTAAGTTAGGGTCCATTCTTTCAGCATCTTAGATGCTGTTTATACCAAACATGCTGATGCACACATGCTAGGGAAGCTGTCAAGATAACTAAAAAGCATTTGTTTCATACCTGACTATCTAATCCAAGAAATATGAGCATCATGAAAAACAGAGTTGCCCACAGAGGAGAAAGAGGCATCATGGTAACAGCTTTAGGGTAAGCAATAAATGCAAGTCCTGGGCCTGAAAAGGAAGACAAGAAAGGACTCAGTTTGTACATGTGTGCTGGAGTTAACCTTCATAACAGCCTGCACAGTGCTGAGGTTTGAGTTTGTGCAAAGAGCAGCAGTGCTCACACCAGCATTGTGCTCCTGCTGCTTCACTGCATCACTTACTAAAGCTGTCTCTGTGTGAACCCACCAGTTTTCTCCCTCTCCTCCTTTTCCCTTCCTCATCCCGTTGAGGTTGATGACCACAAGAACAGCAGTGGATGCTCAGCCACTGGTGAGGGTCAACCCACCACAACTTGATTGTTCTTTTATGGCAGGCAGGAGGAGTTAAATTCAACAATGAAAACCTTGACAAACCCTTCATCTCCAGTAGCCTAAGCATTTGGTAATAAGGCTAAACAGTAATGAAGATTGCTTGCCACATCCACACTGCCTACATCCTGCCCAAACGTTTGAAAGTCAAGGCTTCTGTTAAGATATTACCATTCTTTCTGTTCTCCTTTGTTGTGTGGATGTACAGCAATGCTTGTATACCTGAATAAATAATGTGCTCCTCTGATTGCCTTATATACCTTGTTAACACATTCTAGTACCTGTTGCCTTTTTTTTTTTTTTTCCTTTCCCTCATGCCTGACATTTTGTGCAGGGACACAGTAGTAAGAGTTGCAGCTTGGAAGCCATACATGGTGGAAGTCAAATGTCTACTGGCTTGTTCCAAACCTTTTCTTCATTTTTGAGTGCTGCTGGTGGTACATAACATCAATCCCCTGCCTGCTTATTTACAGAAATCTTTAAAGTAGAACATTTTTGCAAAAGCATTGGTAACTTCTCAGATCTGCTAAAATACCATTTCACCCACCTCATATTTTCCTGCTCTAATTTTCTTGTGCCCATTTATCAGCCGCTGCAAACTCTCATGCTATGGCAGTTCCTATTGGCTTTAGCCAGCTTTGAAAGCACAGGTGCAAAGGCAGCATCACAATGCTGATGGAGTACCTCTGTGCTCCTGCTGCAATAGCTTCAGTGAAGACCTGTCAGCACAGCACTTTTTCATCTAATGCAGTATTTACAAGCTCCTATAATTTCCAGAGTTGCTGTAGTTTTTCAGTCTTTTTCTAGATAGTTTCTGTAATAATATAAGCCAATTGTCTTGGGGGCTTTAGAAAAAGAAAGATATTTTCTGTAGAAAAAGAAAGATATTTTCTGTAAGAGTATCTGGGAAGCCCTACTAAGTTTGTGTTACAACACCTCTGCAACTTTCTGAATTTGGAGCTATGCACAGTATTTTTCCATACACAAACATGCAACAATAAAAATTGTTATTCTGACAAGTGAGGTAACAGGTAAGAGGAATTTTGTAAAACTATCTGCAAAACAGTCAAGTTATTCACAAGACACGGCACAGACTAAGTATTCTGACAGCAGCCTCTGAGCATTTTTTGTTAACTCAGACCTTGAAACTTACCTGATTCTGCAACTTCTGCAATGGGCACGCCTTGCTCATAGGCCATAAATCCAAGAACTGAAAAGATAGCAAAACCAGCAACAAAGCTTGTGCCACTGTTCAAGCAGCAGAGCATGACGCAGTCCCTGAAAACATAAATAAAAAACACTGCAGTTGATCTCCAGAGCTTGGATTTCTTTCACATACTGAGCTGTGGATCCCAAGCTTCAGGAATGGACATTAAGTTGCTTATTAAGGGTAAGCTCCCAACTGTTAGTGTGTCTGAAAGAAGTCAGTCAGGTATAAGCACTTGAAGGAAGATTTCATCATAATACCTTTGCTTGCATTTTAACTGGTTGAAATGCAAGCCTTTTGCTTACTGTTTTTCAATGGAATATTTAAAAACATGTAGAAATACTGTAAGAATGGTGCTAAGAACAATTTTTCTGCAGCAGTTGTAATAATGTATGGCAGAGGATATGAAGTCATTTGCACCAGGAGAGGTTTATGTTGGATATTAGAAGAAACTTCTTCCCTGAAAGGGTTCTCAAGCACTGGAAGAGGTTGCCCAGGGCAGTGGTTGAATCCCCATCCCTGGAGGTGTTTTAATAAGGCAGAGATGTGCTGCTGAGTGGCACAGTTTAGCCTGAGACTTGGTAGAATTAGAGAGTGGTTGGACTCAATAATCTTAAGGGGCTTTTCCAAATGAAATGATTCTGTGATTCTATAAATTGTAATAAAATGATAGTAATTTGTTTCCTGGGAAAAAAATCATATGGTCAGATCTTAGCTAATTCTATTCTATTTCCAGTATGTTGACAATATATATCTATATGAAATACAACTCCAGGTCAGTTAATAAACTTTCCTTAAGGAGCCATGGTAATGAAGAGCTCCATATAGTCTCTAAGAAGTCTGTACCTAAAATAAAAGTGCCTAACAACTAGGGAAAAATAGTACAGGGACACCAGCTCTTAGACCAATGCAATTTACACATCAAACAATGACAATTACTAAGCCAATGAAAAGAAATACTTTGTTTTCCAGATAGGAAATGTCACAATAGCAAACGAAAAAGAAAAATGAAAATTCATATCTCTTTCAAAAGTCACTTAAGAGAAGCCAATAGACTTAATTTGCCTTTCCAAAAACGCCACGGACCTTCACAGTCCCAAGAGAGCATTCATTTCTAGATTAAATTGCCAGGCATCAAAAATTAAGCAATCTTCCCAGATAGTTTCAAAGAGGCATCAGTCACTTGATTTTCCTATATCTACATTCAACTGCACTCAATCAGAACCTAGAATTTCTAAGCAACTGACATAAAAGTCAGAATAAAAATGAGTAACAGGAGAGGAAATGGTTATTTACAGTGATGGTGCTGCAGAACACCTAGCACCTAATATGCCACCATGGCACAGACCTCTGTGACCACTTGGAAAAAGAAAGGAAAATTCTCTTGAGAAAGGTGTGATCTTTCCCTGAGTCCAGTGAAATGCTGTTGTTCATCCTGCTTCAGACAGCACTTTAGGATGGACAGATGATGAGGTAGCAAGGATTTATCACAATAGTCAGTCTTTTAAGGCTGTTTGCTAGGTGAGATAGCTGTGTGCTTAAGAAAGTAATAAATCTAACCTAGATGCCTGAAAGTAATTTTGGATTCTAAAACACTGAAACACAAGGAAAACTTGTAGCTCCTTCAAGCCTCTACCTTATTCTGATTTATTCCCATACTACTACAGCCCTAAAGCAAATTTTTGTGGAAGCTACCTATGAGAAAAACTCAAATCTAACAGGTTCTGGGTCCACATCTTCAACAATGATTTCCATCTTTGCCATGGACTCGTAGTGACTTTTAGAGAATTAGAGACAAGTAATACTTTTGAAGTCCTGGCATGTCTTCCAGCAAAACTTTGGTGGTAATGTCTCTGTGCTGTTGCTTGTTTCATTTGGTGTTTTAATCATGCAACTTTACCTCATCATTTTCAGTTAAAAGTGAGGTGACCAGTTTCAGTATCTTACTCCTTCACTAATGAGCCCTGCACATCTGTTCAGAGCTCTTCCTGTTGCTGACTGTGCCTCACCTTAGCAGCAGGCACTTCCATTCAAAATGGCAGGAAGAAGGTGTACATGTCAACTGCAAAGTGAGTGATTAGCTGGACTATGGCCACTGGGCCATGGAAGACTGCAAATAAGATTTATTGTAGATAATTCCCAGCCTTCAAATGCAATCTATACAACAAAGTATTTTATTTTTTGTCTAGTTAACGATGTGACACAGGACACTTGAGAGCTGCTGGCTCCTAACCACGTGAAAAAAAACTGAGGTGGAAACACAATGCTCCCTGTGTACCTTCAGAACCCGTGGCAGCTTCTATTGCTTCCTCTTGAAAGAAGATTTTGGGGCAAGATTCAAGTGGTTCAAGCTGGACAATCCTCTATAACTAGATCATCTGTGAGAGAGCTTTCTCCACTCACAGGGAAGATCCATGAATCTTGCCTATGGCAGGGCAGTTGGAGCTGGATGATCTTTAAGGTCCCTTCATCTAAACCATTGCGTGATTCTATCATTGCATGATGCTATGGTATACAATAGTTACAGGGCACCTGTGCATCTCTCCAAGGAAATGAGCAAAAGTGAGCCTAAGGGGATTTTTGTCATCTCCAGTTAGTGAGGCACCTATTCTTTTGACATAACCCAACCACAGCTCCAGCATCTTCTTCCCCAGTTAGACAGTCACAGGCCGAACACTTGGCTCTCTGGGGACCTAGCAGGGTTTCTTGACTTCACTTTCCATCCATCCTTTATCTTTTCAGGAACTCTACTCAACCCCTCAACTACTCCTGCTTTTTTTTTTTTTTTTTTCCCCTTAGATAATTTTTTTTTTCCTGTTACAAGATGCAAGACTGAGAGGGAAATCTGGATCCATTGATTGTGAAAGCAATGAATTTTAGAACACAAGTGGCCAAGAACCAGTGGAAGGATAATATGAAGTTTATCTGATTTTCCATCCATTTTTATAAGCATCCTTGGTGGGAAGGCATCAGAGCCTGATTTCACATAGAAAGAAAACTTCAAATTGTTATGAAAATTCTCATTCTTCTAAATTAATCTCTTGCCAATTAGCTGAATAATTCAAGATATGCATCTTTTATCCTCTCCCCACCTGACTGGCAGAATGCTGCTGAAAATTGATTCTGCCTTCCCTAAGGAGTTTCTTTAATTAGAGACAAGAGTCCACAGATCCTTTTGCACCCCTTCAATTGCTTCCTTGCCTTTATGGATCTATTCAAGTCTGATTTCCATTCCTCTCTTCCTCTTAGACTAGAAGCTTGATAAGGACAAATCATCATTTCTTCCAGGTTTTGCCCATTTGTTCACAGTGTGAGAAATCACTCATTTATCTCCTGCACCACAGCAGCAGCATAGCAACTAACCCCCAAGTACATGAGGCTCACACAAAAATTGGTGCTGCTGAGCTTCAGCTCCAGTATTAAGGAGTGTGGAACAGTCCTTGCTCCAGTGGGAACTGCACAGTGTCCAGCAGGGAGCTGGACCAGTTCTGCAAACACAAAGCACATGAAGCAGGAACAAGAACTCTTCCATCTCCTGTATTCTGAGGTTGTCTGAAGTTAATCCATCCCTTAAGAAGGTTTGGATGGATTAAGAATTCCTAGCTTGGTAAAAATTAGAGGACTCCTCAGTACACCATTCTTTTATTTCTTCAGTACATGAAGGACATGGAAGTGNTTCTTTTATTTATCTGGGGAAAACATTGCCTGCTGATAGAGCTGCCATTACTTGCATCTTTTTATAAGAGTCTTTGTTGATATAAACTGCAATAAATCCAGGGAGGTTCTGTATTAAGGTATTACAGAGAAAGATAAGGACCATAAAAATTAATTCCCTATTGAAAGATGTGAAGTGACTTGTTTGCAATTCATTTACAATGTTAATGAATTAGATCAGGCTGCCAAGAAGAAAAACCCCATGTGCAGTTTAGATTTTTCCATTCTCTACTAAGGTATCTCATGTCATCATTTTCCACCACAACTTTCCCTTAGAAAAAAAGAAATTTAGCAAAACCGAGTGCAAAAGAGTGAAAATATGAGTTACCATTAGACACCACACTGCAAGGGGCAAACTCCCAGCTTGATTTTCTTTTTTTAGGTGCTAGTTAGAATAGAAGTTTTGTTCTGCTTCCCACTGTACAGCTGTTACTCTGTTAACAGCCTGTTTAACTCAGCTGATTTCTGCGGTTACCCTTTTGCCCTGCTCCTTTCTGCAGATTTCTTAAGAAACAGAATAAGGACACAAAAAAAATCTGCCCCATTCAGGAAATTTGTGAAAATATTTGGTTAGAGGAATTGTGAAGCTTGATTTTTGTAAAAAGTTGGTTGTTTTGTTTCCTTTTTTAAATAAATAAAAAAAAATCTTACTCTGGAGCTTTAACAGAATTGCTGATGTTTTTTACAAGCTATGCTGCTAAGGTCAGAGGAAAAGAAAAATAATTAATTACATAAACTCTCTGATTGCAGATCAAAACTCCTTTTTGTGACAAGATACAAAAACATAGTAAAAAAAATCACTACAGTCCTTGAGGAAGTGGCACAATAGTTTCTAGATGGGATGCAACTGGAAATACATAAAACTAAAATTAAATGAGAGAAAAGAAGTAGTGCCTTTGTTAAAAGCATCACTTAGGCTAATTAGGGAAAACTTCAATTGCCCACTGTTCTGCAGGGCGTTCATTACCCTCTGCTGAAGCATTTCTATTGTTAGTCTGAAAACAATGTCAATCAGTAGTGAAGATTGTAGGGGACTCACAATACTTTATGCAATAAAACATTTGGAATTTGCATGCTTAGATGGCAAAGTACCATTAACTGCCACTGGATGGCTAAATTCAGCGTGGTGGGGTGTTGTAAGAGACCTCAGGGGATCACCTAGTCCAGCCTCCTGTTAACGCAGGGTCACTCAGAGCAGATTGCATGGAATCAAAATGTCCAGCTGGGTTTGGAATCTCTCAGTGAAGGAGACACCACGATCCCTCTGGGCAGCCTGCTCCAGGGCTCCAGCATCCTCACAGCCAAGAAGTTTCATGGGTTCTGGATGGTGTTTGTCATCTCTTGTCTTGTCCCTAGGCACCACTGAAAAGATTATGCCCCTGTCCTCTTGCCCCTCACCTTTTAGCTCTTGCTGAGCATTGATCAGATTCCCTCTCAGGCTGCTCTTCTGCAGGCTAAAGAGCCCCAGGTCTCTCAGCCTTTCATCCTGGATAGCTTTTGCAGACACTTAGCTGGTGGATACATTCATGTCTCTGGGGTTTACAGCCTCCCAGTTTCCTCTCCATCTGGAGGGTCCTAGTGTTTGGTGTTTCTCTGACAGATGAGCAAATTGTTGCTGAGACACTGAATGCCAGTGGCATTTCCCAAAACTGCCTTCTGAACTCTACAAGTAGAGTGTTTCCTTTATTAGAGAATGAAATTTGCATTCTCCCTCTGGAGATCACTATGGAGTCAGTACAATCAAACTGTCATTTATTGTCTTGTGTTAAAGGCTGTTAAGTAGTAGGAAAAATAATTCACTAACTACTGATGCCAGAAGAAACAAAAAAAATAATATTGCTGCCTGTGGCAGTAAAATGGAATGAGGATTTTGTATGAGTCATACCCTTTTGACATTGATTCAGGAAATATTAAAACCTGCCAAAGTCATTAGCAATTTCTTTACTGATTTCTACAAAGATAAGTAATGAAATTCTGTCCATTTCTAGTGTGTTCTAGCTAGGAGCTAAACTGTGAGGAAAAGTGACATTCAGAGCATAAACCAAAGTCAAGTGAGATTTAATAACAACTTTGGTAGGATTAAAACTTTTTTTCTTTTTTTTTTAGCAGATATACTTTATAAAAATCAAGTACTGCAGTTATATCTGTATGAAATTCTGTGCATTATAAATACAAGTGTATATGCTCATGTGTACCCAGTGGCTTGTGGTTTTGCAAGGGTCAGATGTGATCAAAAGGGATGAGAACACTAACTTTTGGCAAAGAGTTCCCCTGAAACAATTGCAAGAAACTTTATAGATCTCTGTCTTACAAAAACATGTGTGTATGCTCATGATTGCTCATGCAAATAGCTAACAGGAAAGGGAAGTAGCTCTGATGGAAACTGAGTATGTAGACACTTCCATCACTGAATGGAAAGGTGAAATGTGAAAGATATTACCTGTAGCAGTTATTATTGTAGTTGTTGTAACTTCCCAGAGCTGTCAAGCACCCCAAGCAGATGGCGTAAGAGAAAAATATCTGTGTGCCAGCATCCACCCACACCTGAAGGGGAAAAAACAAACAAACAAACAAACAAGCAAAAACACAAAAGAGAAGGAAAAAAAAAGTGGTTAAAAAAATTCAAGAATCCACCTTTATGGATGTACTGACTGCAGATTTGCAGAGGCAGCTATACAGGGTGATAGTGTCTGGCAAACCTTTTCTAAGTAACAACCTTAAGAAAAACTATACTGTGAGTTAAATTCCCCTCTTCTTCCCAGTGCTATACACAAGGAGTAACTCACCTGAGTCTTTACAGGTTCAACTTAAGTAGAAAGAGAGAGAATTTTTGGAGAATCACCTCATCGAGTATAAATTCATTCATGGTTTTATTAATGCTATAAGGTGTTAGTAATTGCACCCTAATAGAATCATCTGCATTTATCTCATTCTCATCTTGAAATTATTTATTAAAAGTTTAAAATGTAATGTGAAAAAAAATTCTAAAGCCAAAATCTTTCATTCATAGATACTATACAAATTAAGCTGGGGAAAGAGATGAGACAACTTACCCAGGGAAAAGGGGGGCTTCAGCATTACTTAGTGACCCAAATTAAATACCAAGACATGGTTGTTCTGGCCACTGTACAGTTAACAAATAAAAGTTCTGTAGAGCTGTGCAATACATATCTTTATAGTAACATTATGGTAACATTGATATCCTAATCCTAAAGTAATGCAAATGTTAAATTCTAAATCAGAGAGAAGGAAAAATTCAACCAAACCAAAACCAGAAGCAGCATGAGATTATTCTCCTTACAGCCCTTCTCAGAACAGTAATATAATATGCACTTTTTTTTTTTTTTTGAGCTTTAGAATACTCCAACATAACATTTAATTTCATTTGACTACAGTCTAGGTATGTTACTACTGAAAGTGAATATACTCTTCTATCTCCTGATTTTGCCATGAGAGTGAAGAACCAACATCTACGCAGCTGCACTCTTTATTTCCAATCCAGTAAATTCTGACTCCTGGTTTCCCAGGATAAATGAGCTCTATAAGGTTCTTTTTGTTAAGCAGAGCAACCAAAGTGCTTTTCAGAGAAGAAACAAAACATTGACTGATGATCAGAGGCAAGAGCCATGTAGCCATTAGCTGCTCCAAGTCTGAGACAGGAAGGAGGTAATGCAGGCAATGATTTCATGACTAACAGCAGTAACACTAATAATAGTAAATAAAATACTCATAAATATATGAAGGGGATGTATTTGTTTTACATGTGACCAAGTGAGACCTTGCTCTCTGGAGTTGTTGTGAGTGTTTCTGTTTAGGAATAACATTAAGATCACATTTGATTTGCATCAGTGGCTTAAATGGTTTCGTTGCTGTCATACTGAATAAGATACAGCTGGTTACATCTCGGAGTTTCACCACTGGGTAAGGAAAAAATGGCACAGAGAAAGCCTTTTGACAGACAGGCTCTTTAACAAGATCAGAAGCTCCCAAAAAGCTGTAAGTAGCACAGGTCAACTGAAAATGCATGGCCTTCTTAAGCATAAACAAAAGCTAGGAAACTGGATCAGCGCATGTAGAATCTGCCGCTTCTTTCCATTTCAGTTCTTACTCAATATGTTGTTGCAGTGCACTGTATAGCTCTTAGATGACCAATGGCCTTTCCTATTGGCAGGCAAAGGCAGCTCCACAGAAGTAATTATTCCTTGGAGAGCAAGTTGTGGTGGAAATGGAGGCAAAGAAGAATCACATACTGAAGTGAGAACCTTCAGATGTGCTTTGAGAAGGGGAGGAGAGAACATATACCTCTGAGGGGTCCATGTAGCTACCTAGAAAAGCAGATACAATTCTGGTCATAAATTACATTATTTCCTTCAAAGAAAACAAGCCTTCTCTAAAGACCCTAACATTTGGCAATACTTCAACACAAAAAGCAGCAAATACTTCCTGAGAAACATGTTCTGTAAGCAAATGCTCTCATGGTCTACCAAACTTTGAAAAGGCCTTTTTGTTGCACTACATGACACCAATCTAGAAATTCCATCAGAACTTACAGCTAATGTTTAAACAGCGAGGGGAAAGGAATCTATTCACTGAATGAAATCACAGAATTAGTGTAGCTTCTTTTGGATTGTATACTCATGTACCCAATGGCATTCATATCGCAATGAACATTCATATTTCAATGTCTGGTTTCTGAAATGGCAGAAACATCTACAACTGATCAAATAAGTGGCAAATAAGGAAATAAATGTAGAAATCACAGGCAGACTTTTGGTAGTTGCAAAGAGAGGAGAGATGGAGTAACTCCAGTACATTTTTGTTACAAGATTGGGGATTGGACTTATCTCCAGAGGTCTCTTCCAACTTCTACCATTCTATGATTGTATGTTAGCAGTTTGTGGTGGGGCACACCCAAGTCCCTGCCCCACCGAAGGTTTGAATGGGGTGTGAAACTGTTCTGCTCCCCACCCCACCTCTGGTTNATATTATATACAGTTGTGGGCGGGGCTTTCCGGAAATAAAAATAACTGCATATTTTATAATTCCTGCCTCGTGAAATCCCACAACCGAGTCACAGTTTAAAAACATGAAGTTGATATTACAGATGAGTTCTTCACATTCTTGGTCCAGAAGCTGGTGACTATTGGACATTTAGCATCAGGGTGCAGCGCTCATTCATGGTCAGAGAATTTGCTGAAGTACACAAACAGTTTATTAGACTAAGTCACACCCACTCTTAGTCATTCATCCACTGTACCTCAGGGGATGTTGTTCTCATTAAAACTTCTAGCGGGTACAAATGGGCTCTTTTAGATACCACTCACAAATCCAGGTGTCATCTGTCTCTCTCACAGCAACAAAAGCATTACAAATTCTTTTGGAGAGTGCTGAATTTGCAACGTCTGGCTTAGACTGGGAGTTGTAACGTTTTCCAAGCACATGGAATGAATGTAGCACAATTCTGAAGAACAATGAAATACTGAAGGACAGAGACAAAGAAAACACTGCCAGGAAGCTGCAAACCAAGGGTTCTGGAGCCAGCAGCTGGTGAAAGGCTGCGACAAAAGGAGTACATTTTTTTTTCTGAAGTGGGATGGGGTTTGATGTGTTTCTGGCATGAGTAGATTCCAGGAGAAAGGACCTGTACCAGAGAACATCCTGTTCATGCTTTATAAACTTTGTACCTTGAAAGTCATTTGGTCAGTGATAATTAAGTTGATTGAGCAGTATGCATTCATAAATCTGGGGACCGGAAATGTTTTCTAGTCCTCTGTTAGCTCCTACTATAAAAGATGGAACTACATGTTTCTTCTTACTGTTTTTAATCTTATATTTAAAATATTTTCATGCCAAAACAAGATTAAAATCAAAGCACAAAACTTTTATTATACTCTATATTAAGATATTCTAATGGCAAAGAAAAGAACTTTCACATTTCGCATCCACATTTCGGTCATTTTCTAGACTTGTGGGCCCAGTACTACCTGAATGAGAGGATGAGCAAATCAGAAGAATGCAGACACCAGCTTAGACCAGCACAGCTCTGACTCCTGTACAGCAGCAATTCTTGCTGGCTAGAAGATGGGGCTGTTCAATGAGCCCAGCCAATGAAGCTCTGGTCCCAAAGGGAGAAGGCAAAGTAGACAGGCCTCATCTCTGCAGAGTTCTGCTTTCTCCAAACAGAAATGAGGCAGGACAGAGAGAGATTAGGAATCTTCCTGCTTTCCTGAGCAGGAAACAGCAGAGCTGCCTGTGACCTGATCCCCATTTCAAGGCTGTTCACTTTACAGCTTTCCTGACACATCATCAGCCACAAGCAGTAGCCTCTGCTGTGTCCCACTGATAACTAACTTGTGTTGGTGCAAACTCACTTGCACAAAACAGGATAAAGCCCACCATTTTTACTAAGAAGGGAAAACACAGTGTTGCAAAGTCCAGCTCTTAAAAGGCAGCAACACCCAGATATCAAATCTGCCTGGGTAACCTGAATTTGGCCTTCTTGTGTGTACATCTAGGGCATAACCTTCATTTACGTGACTATTCATCTTCCTGCCCAGGGAGATGAATTGCATTGGTCAAACAGAGGATCCTGTTGTCCAGAGGGTTCCTTGCCTCTTCTGTTACTATGATTATAGTGTATGTAATGAATGAAGAAGGATAAAGAAGGAAGAAGGGAGATATGCTGTAGTGAAGACAACAAAATACTGCTTTAGAGAATTAGATTTTTTTCATGTCTCTTTAATAAAGTTTCTATGTGACATTATGCCCATAAATCACTTAAACCAATCTCAACCTTTCTCAAATGTTCATTAGCTGGGCAGTCCTGATTTAATGTGTGCCCAAAGTGAAATACAAAATTACTAAGCATTTGCTATTGCAACCAAGCTGAATGAAAGCCGTGTACGGAACATGAGGAAAACTACTGTATTAAAAGCCAGGTCCACCAGCTTCAAATTGAAAATCCCCAAATGACTGCTAGCTTCTCATTTTAGTCCCTCTGTTTACATAAGTCATGTATGGGATCATGTCGTACCTTGAAAACAAAATAACTGAGGTTTATGAAGGAGAGGAACAGTGCAGAAATAAGTCACTTTGAAAGCCCATTGGAATGGGCTGCCCAGGGAGGTGGTGGAGTCACCATTCCTGTTTAAGAGGAGGCTGGATAAGGCACTTAGTACCATGGTTTAGTTAATTATAAGGGTAAGGTGATAGGTTGG
Source organism: Ramphastos sulfuratus (assembly GCA_013399055.1). Classification (NCBI taxonomy): domain Eukaryota; kingdom Metazoa; phylum Chordata; class Aves; order Piciformes; family Ramphastidae; genus Ramphastos; species Ramphastos sulfuratus. The sequence continues at coordinate 62,483 of WBNM01035418.1, forward strand.
ACTTAGAGGTCTTTTCCAACCTGGTTTATTCTGTGATTCTGTGAAAGGCTGAGCCACTTTTTGTGCTGATTAAGGCCTCAACAATGTGTAGTACAGTTACAGGGCCAAGCTATGAGTGAAAAGGATAAAGCAAAATACTGTACAACTATCCTGAAGTGAACTTAGTTGATGCTGTTTCCCCAGAGACCCTGGGGAAAACCTGTTTTGTGGTGATGTTTATATCCATAACGCATGGGAAAATTATCATTGTTCACCTAAAGGACTATCATTAGACTCCAGGTTTTTTCTCTAACTGTGCATCTTCCCTTTATTTTCCATATTCTCTCCACAGATACAATACAGAAGTACAGAAAAGACAATTACACAATTTAAACACAATACCTGCATATGCAGAATAACTGCTGCCTTACAAGCATGTTGTGACAACTTCATGTAACAGGCATCTCACACAGTACCCGTGATTTGCATGTAGCAGACTCACAGTGCAGGCACAGAGACCTCCTAACTGCTTCAGAGCATAAGTCATTTGAACTCATGTCTTCCCAGACATCAGGATATATGAGGATTCCTGCAGCAGCCTCTCTCAGGAGGGAGCCTTTGCCATTTTAGTCCATATAATTTCCACATACCAAATAATTCCAATATTGTTCACCACTCAAGGCCATACCTCATTCCAGAAATCTTTTACTGCTCTTAAAACAAAGCAAACACTACCATACAGATATGGAATCCTCCTGTGACTGCAGGAAACCACTCCTAGGATAAGCTGACTTTAAGTGTCCCTTTCACAAGCTTTTGAAGTTGTGACAAACAGTTGAATGTAACTCAAAAGGTTAAAAAAAACTGTTCCATGTCTTGGGAACAAGGAAAAAAAATAGCTTTTAGCCTGATCCTCCTAAAAGAAATGTAGCTTTAAAAAAAATATACTATGTTGTCATCTGAAAAGCTTCATTGCACACCTCAGCTAGGAAGTCATTGATGAAATGTCACTATTCTGTCTTGTGTGTGTGTGTGTGTCTCTGCATATTTTGGTGAAGTAGCTGACCTTAAGCAACCTGGTCTAGTGGAGAGTGCCCCTGCCCATGGAAGAGGGAGTTGGAACTAGATGATTTTTAAGGTCCTTTCTAGCCCAAACCATTCTATAAATCTATATTAGTCTAGAGGGAAAATGCTGGTCATGTTGATTACATTTTGAGCAGACATGGGTGTGTTTTGTTTTTTTTTTAAAATGTGATAGTCAGAAGTTACGCTGATAGCAGGTTATAGATCCACATCCACAGCCCTGGAGCAAGACAGGACCTGGTTAGCCTACATTGTTTCTGCCTGTGACATCAGCTCTGAGGGCTGGGTATTCAAGCTCTCAGGGTAAACACCAATTTATGGTTTGGCTTTTCATTACTCAAGTAATGGGGGGAAATGGGAAAAAGCAAACAAAAGAGAAGATGATTTTTTTAGAAGTAGCCCAGTGCAGTACTAAATCACCTCAGCTACTCTCTATACTTAACTCTTTGTTCAAATGCTGGTCTCTACTCTCAGCGTTGTGTCCTCATACATCCTCACAGCACCCTGCACCTGGCGACAGCTGCCTTCTAGCTGTTGATTCACAGATCTACTGGGACTGCAAGGTGATTTTTCTCTCTACTTCAAGTCAACAAATAAGAATAACCACTGTGTAATACCAGTGCTATAGTCACTCTGGCATTAAGTAGAAAAGACAACCTATGGGCCTGGAAGAGATGATGGAATTTGTACCAAAAAAATTCAGAGAAACTCTGAAGAGCAGGCAGTGTCTAGACAATAAAGCATATGTCTAGTTCCAAAGAAAAGTAGCAAAAATTAATAAAGCTGCTGCTACAGAATAAGGCTCCCAGCATTACAGCAAACAGGAAAACAGTCTTGTGTGTCATTGCAACCAGCTTTGACCTAAGAGCTGCATCTGACCTGTCACAGGAGAGGAAGCATGGTGATCTCCCCATGGTCCTTTTATCTGAACTCAGAGAACCAATGCTGGTGTTGAGGTAGCAGCTCTAGGTTCCTGATACTAGTCTGGACTTGCACATAGGCTTTCTGCTAGAATTTCAGAGAGATTTGCATATGTAAGGAAACACTTCCGTTACCCTTTTGCTTTTTGCAGTCTTTTAAATTCTGTTTCACAGATTTCTAGATGGTACCAAATCACTGTAATACTTCAGTTCAGAAGATGTGAGTTTTTAGTGTTGTGCTGGTTTGAGGCTAATTGGAATGTTTTAATAGNAACTGCAACATCCCTGTTTCTCCATACAGAACTAAAGGAACAGTTGAGCACCTTGAGGTTCTTCCCTTAAACAAAATGTGTATCATGTTTATTTGGCAGCCCCACGGCTTTCCCAGAGTCTATTATAAATGACAGACATGTAATAATATTTGTACCCACACACATCAGTTTGCTTTCTTGAGTATTTCTATTAAAATCAAGGGAGTTAATTTCACATTGGTGTCTGAGTAGCAGCTGAAATATGCATCCCAGTGGTGTAGTTTCATAAATATGCACTTTTTTTTTTTCCTTTTGTAATTTTTTACAGTGAGACTGAATGTCCAATTCAGCTGCAAAGCTCAAAGCATCCTTAACTACAGAGCAGTTGATGACAATTGCATAATGAAGCACTCTGAGAATATGGGTGATCTCGCAGGCCAGTTAAGCACTGCATTCACTCTTTAAAGCATGATGCTCCAAATGTTGATAGTCATTTATTTCCCATTTTGTTGTCAGAATGAGCAATCACTTAATTCACTTCTCTTAATTTAAATTATTCATTACTTTTGGATGAATCTCAGCAGGGTTTGTATTTTAAAAAAAGCAGATTCCCTTTGGTTTCAAATAAGAATTTTAAAGATAAATCCTTTATTGTCAGGATATAAGAAATTAAATTCCAAGGTAAAGGCATAGAATAGTTGCAGATTTTTATAGCATCCAAAATACCTGAATAAAACAACTTGTTGCCAAGCAGACTTCAACGGGAGCATTACTAGAATTTAAGTCCTGTGCATCATGACATTACTTCATGTGCCACTGTGTCTCATGACATATGGGGAGTGTGCAGAAAACAGCAAGAATTCGTCTCAGGTACAGAACATTTTTACCTGTATTAGATCACAAACTTGAACATATTCAAGCTGGCTTCTAAAGCACGTGCTTTGTGAGTCTGGATGCATTGCATGGTTTACAGCCAAGCCACCTGGGAGTCAGCCAAGCTACCTGGGTGTTTCATGCACCCAAACTCAAGGAATTCAGGTGGCCACAAGAAGAGGATTAAATGACGATCAGAAAACAATAAAACCAAAATCCATATGCAGCGTAGGAAAAAAATTATAAAAGAAGAGGAAAAGCAAACAGGCTGCAAGTCAGTTATGGAACTCACAGAGGGTGGCCAGGACACAGTTCTTAGCTTGATCTATGGAGACAAAGCACTGCACATTTGTCAGTGTCATATAAATTTAGACATGACAGGACCATAAGAACCTATAAAAATGTTAGGTCTTAATCTTGAACTACCACCTGCACTTAAAGAGTATTCCTAAAAGACATGAGGGAATTAACAACTTGTTAATTAATCATGAGCATTGCCAGAACCTTTTGGAGAATCAAACCATTTCAAAATCATCTGCCAGCCACAGCCCTGACACAGGCTTCCTTCCTCCTTTCTGCACCTGAATTAGATCAGAGTGTTTAAGGGACTGCCACCTTTGGCAATGCCAGCTACAGCTGCAAGCACTGCTACAACAGGTCAGAATAGGCCTAATGATTTCTGACATAAAAAATACAGTTCCTAATGACTTTGGGGAAAAGCCAATGTCCCTGTTTCACCCTCTTCTTTTATCTCAGATAGTCTGAATCTTTCTTTTCTATCAGTTCATCATTAAAGGCTGCTCACAGACGATAGCTAATGTATCTTGCTGAGCAGGAGCTGAAATTGAAACCATGCTGACCTTCTTGCTGTGACCCCCCACAAAAAGAGCAAGTACTCACGCTTTGAGCCTACAGTCACAATTCAGAGGACAATCAGGTGAATGGACAGATGCTACCGAGGTATTCCAACCTTGAAACAACATCAGATTGGAATCTTTCTTGCTTCTTAAAATTAATAGGTTTTTATTTCACATGGACACCAATAAGCACCTTTATGATTGTACACATGAAACCAACGTGACTAACTCAGCTATAATAAACCAAACCACAGTCCTACCTAAGGCATGTTTTTTCCTGCAGACACACTTGGTGATGTACGTCCTGCACACGGAGAGACTCCTGACAACTGCTCTGGTGCAGCAAACAGCAGGGCTCCAGGGCCACTGGACTCTGCTACTCAAAATAAAACTTTGATGTTATGAAAACAAAGAGCACATGCTCTCCATGGCCACAGGAAAGTACCACATTGTCTCAAGTTTTCTAGGCAGTGAGCTTTACCATTACTTATTTATGACTTTTTTTTTTTTTCAGTCTTAGGTCCCATGCCTCTTAAGTAAATGACAATATTATCACTAAGGCAAAGTTTGGAAGTCACTAGGAAATCAAGAATTATTCTACTGACCAAAATGTGCAGCAAAGGGTAATGTGCTACTATACAAATTACTCTCAGAAATTTCCTTAATTTGGTTTTTATTATATTCCTCTGCTACAAGTTACATATGAAAGTGTATCTTCTAAGATATAATGAAATAGGAAGCAGTGGAGAACTGAGCAAACTACTGTGTTTGGCATGGTGTAGCATGGAGACAAGAGCAGAAGAGAGCAACAAGGTGGTAAGTAAACTGTTGTATGAAGGCTGGATACATACATATTTGAAGGAAAGCAATAGGTGTGTGCGTGGAGAGTTCTGATGTTTCTTTTTGGCATTTCCTATGTTCCACATATTAGCCAATATGAAGACTCATATATTTATATGATACACCACTAAAAAAGACAGTCAGAGATTCATTTTATATATTTCCCATTTCAATGCAGAATGCTTTGCCAAATAGATGTAGAAGAAGCTGAAGCACCTACATCTGTCCTAGAAGTTAGTAAGTAAGAACAGAGTTCAGGGTTTAGATCCCAGTGCATAAAGTGCAGTTATACTTTGGACAATTCAGTGCCATCAGCTGAAAGCTCTGCTCAAAGGCGTGAAAAAGAAAATTAATCAGTTCTAATTTATTCTCTAGTCATTCTCTAATAATTAATTGAAACTTTTTTCTTCAGTTGCAGCTAAGACAAAAATCAAACGAATGTCTGAGCTGTGCAAGTGCCAAAATAGATACTTCAATTCAAAACACCCTTCTATTCTCCAGAACAACTCAAACACTCAGAAGCCTCAAAGTGAATAAATCCATGCCTTTCATGCACTCTACAATTTCCCTGACTAGCAGTACACTGAAAAATTCCTACGAATCTTCCAGAGAATATCAAATAGGGAAGAATAAACTTTATTATTTTAATTTTCCAACATGATTAACAGAGTTATTGTAAATGCATATCTTCTCATGTTTGACTGCAAAATAGCAAAAAAAGGTGATCTTCTAAACATTGAATATAATTAGTTAAAAAAAAAAACCCCACCCTACAGATCTTTTCACTTCAGGTAGATGAAAAGCCCACATATATTTAGAAATGAAACACAAAGAAATTTCACCAAATTCAACTAGTTAATCCCAGGGGTCACAATGAAAACCTTTGTGCTGGCTAGGAACATAAGAGTTTCCCACTTTAAACTGAAACCTTGGAAGAACCTCATTGCTCACTACAATTCTCTAGAAGGTTGTACGGAGGCAGGGTTCAGCCTTTTCTCCCAAGTAACAAGTGATAGGACAAGAGGAAATCGTCTCGAGTTGCACCAGGAGAGGTTTAGGTTGGATATTAGGAAAAGTGACTTTACTGAGAGGGTGATCAGGCATTGGAAGAGGCTGCTCATGGAAGTATTAAAAAATATATGTAGATGTGGTTTAGTGGCCATGGTGGCAGTAGGTCGATAGTTGGACTTGATTATCTTAGAGGTCTTTTCTAACCTTAATGATTCTGTGATTAAAACCAGGGAGCAAAACAGACTGTTTCTGAGCAGAATATGACTTTAAAGACACAGATTAAAGCTGCTGAGAACTTATATGACCTTCTCAATAAACTATTCTCAAAGTCACTACCTCAACAAATAGACTTTCAATAGTAGTCCAGCAGACTTCTTTTATTCCATTAAATATACTCTTTTCTAAGAAAACTTCCAATGTCTAAAGTTATACAATCTACATTTGTGGAACCTATGCTAGAAGCATTATGTTGGAGGTCTTTTCCAACTAAAATGATTCTATGATTATATTTGTGGTGCATTCTACAATTATATTTGTGATGCATTTGTGTGCTGAAATTGTGCCTGTCCTTGGGATACTTGAAAGTGGCAACTGCTTTTCCAGTCATCAATGTACTGGAGTTTTACAAGTGAACACAACTGCAGTAGGCTTATCCAGATGGCAGGGACAGGACTAAACCATCCCTCAGTTACCTTCATGCAGCCTCACTCAACTCCAGAGAATTGTGGCTGAAGGCAAAGCTGGGGTCCTGCTGTTCAGAAAAGTAAAGTAAAAAACCTGCTGGATCCAAGCATACTGGCACCAGCTGTGTTATCTAAAGTAAATAAGCTCTTTAGCCCCTGCCTCCTGTCCCCAAATGCCTCCTTGGAAAATAAAATAAAATAAAACAAAACAAAACCAAAACAAACAAAAAAAAAGAGGAAATAAAATTAAAATTATATTTCAAATTCTTGGGAAATGTCATTAAAAGGGAAAGTAAACCAAAACCAGATATGAACTGTGTCTTGTGGAGAAGCAGCAAAATAAAAAGAATAATCCTGAATTTTGGATCCAGGACTTAGTTTGTTTCTGAAGTTTACTACCCAGTGGTTTTTAAACAACACAGCTTCTGAAAGCAGAGCCTTCATTAGGGCAGGAAAACACAACTTAAACGGCCAGGCAGAAAATGGCTGAATTAAGCTCTTTTTTTCCTCTCTTTAATGGTGGTGATTCTCAAAAGATGAAAAGTAGGTTAGGCGAATAATAAAACAGCTATGTTTCTAGTGTCTACCTGACAACAGCTTTTGTAGGGGTGAATAATTACATGAAAATCACTTCCTTTCCACCTCTCTTTGGGATTTCTGTGGGTTGCTAGGCAGTTTCTCTCCTACCTTCTGCTAATGTTACTTACAGGCGGGAAGAATACAGTATATTCATTATGAGAATGGTGAGCTGAGGGGAAAAAGGACCTAAATACTTGAAGTTTTGTTTATTCATTGCTGCCTTCAGAGACCAACACTATAGCTCAGATTACTTTACACATATTTAAATGCTAATTTTCCAAGGCATAATCGTTAGCCAAGTACCACCCTTCTTCAATACAGGAGCCACACCAGTAGTATGTTGCTGTGTTGCCAGCCAATGTTGAAAGTCAGGTGCTGGAGCAAAGCATGCTGAGGTTCCTTCTGGGACTTAGCAGAACTCCTCTTTCACTCACACTGACTGCTTTCTGTGACTGAAATAATGTTTGTTATGAGACTGGTTTACTTTCCTGAACTCCTTAACCCAGAACTTAAGAGATAGCTTGATTGCCTTGGTATGATTCCAAAACTAGCAGCCACAAAGTGCTGCTGTACTTCCCACTTTGCATAATCATGAATGCACTCAGAGTGGTTAGAGGGCATATGCAGTAAAAAAAAGAAGTAAACGACACAAATACCACTCTTCTCTGGAAGTCAACACTATCATTCCAACTTTGTCCAAAGGAAAAGTCCAATCTACAATGGTAGTTACGAGTCCAACAAATTCTCTACCTTTATGGTGCAGCTTGCATGCTTTCAAGTACAGCCAACAGTTACAAAAGAATGCACATAAGTAAGGATTTATCTCCTAATACTGAAGAATTCTTTTTAACCAATACTCCTGAATTTTCTATTGAAGTGTATCCCAGTTTTCCATTACTGATGGCTGACATATACACGAAAAATACTCTAGAGATATTACTCACATTTAAACATTTGTGGCCCTATGATGAATATGATCTCTGGGGGGAAAAGTCACTGAGTAGCTGGAACAATTCTTTTGAGTGTGAGTGATAAGAAATGAGTATTGTCTTCAGCAGACTGATAGCTTGAATTGGGCGATCTGGCAAGATGAAAACCTTATTAAAATTATCAGAGGCAAAAATACCATTAAATCCTGATGTCTCTTTGGAGCTACATCAGGAGCTTTGGATCCTGATGTCTCTTTGGAGCATCAGGAATAGTGTGGCCAGCAGGAGCAGGGAGGTCATTCTCCCCCTGTACTCTGCACTGGTTAGGCCACACCTTGAGTACGGTGTCCAGTTCTGGGCCCCTCAATTTAAGAAGGACATTGAGGTGCTTGAGCATGTCCAGAGAAGGGCAATGAGGCTGGTGAGAGGCCTCGAGCACAAGCCCTATGAGGAGAGGCTGAGGGAGCTGGGATTGTTTAGCCTGGTGAAGAGGAGGCTCAGGGGAGACCTTATTGCTGTCTACAACTACCTGAAGGGTGGTTGTGGCCAGCAGGAGGTTGCTTTCTTCTCTCAGGCAACCAGCACCAGAACAAGAGGACACAGTCTCAAGCTGTGCCAGGGGAGGTTTAGGCTTGAGGTGAGGAGAAAGTTCTTCCAACCTTGCTATACTGTCATACTGTCACTGTCACTGTTTTTTCCCTGACTAATTTCTTGTAGTTTCGTACCAAACACATATAGAGCTCAGGGTGGTCTGCAGCCTTTCTCTGTGAAGAGCTCAGATCAGCAGGACAGTCTGCAGCCTGTCTCTGTGATGAACCCTGCTTGTACTGACAGTTCTTGGTTACTTGGAACTGCCCAGCATTCTGGAAGGGTAAAGTCACTGACTGCTAGAGCATCCATACGTTGCAGTTGAGCTCTGAAAGCTTTTTTTGGTTTGCTCCTGATACTTTCTTAAGATTCTCATTCAGTATCCTTAAAGCCTGAGGAACACACTATTCAGCCCTGACTGCAAGTACTCTAAGAAAAAGGGTAAATGTTCTGGTCTTGAATCATTATTCAAACAATTCACTTCATTCAGAAATTAATAGGAAAAAATACTTAGGTTCTACAACATGAAGTTAAATCTTATTTAAACTAATTCCTTTTAAGAGAATAATTCCAAAGAATTCTTTTAAAGCAATCTCTTTAAGAAAGAAGTTTTCCACAAGATTTCCCTTCCCTTCTGCAGTTTAGACACTGCCCAAGTACCAAATGATGACTGCTGCAATGATACACAAACTGTGGCTGAAGCTGTTTGAGAAGTGTTATGTGTTGTGTATGTGTTTTATCATTGCAGAATGCTGATCCAAAGGCTCCAGATGTATTAATGAACTGAATGAGTCCCAGCTGTTATTCATACCAAATAAGAACTAGAACACACACTAAACATTACTAACAATAACTGGCATAATCATACAGAACTGCACTCAAAGTAGAAACCAGAATTCTTGAAAGTGGATTTCCAGCCAAAACCATTCTATGATTCAAAGTATTTCCTTATCTTTTAACACTATACTTGTCACTTGTGCAAAACTGCAACTCAAAGACAGACTGAATGTAAAATCACACCCTATGACTCTTTTTTTTCAGTGACTGCACTCAGCAGGTGACTTTAAGGACATTATCTGTCTCCATAAACTCTTCATGGAAAGGAGAAAATAGCAGTCATAAGAGCAGCTTCCTAATTTCCAGCACTGCCTCTCTTCACCCACAGCCAAAGAGAGAAAAGCCCAATGGCAAATTAAGCATAACTCTTCAGTGTTGACTGGCCCAGAGATGAGGAATATATTGCTCCTTGTCAGCTATACTGACAGAGTGCCACGGGTGGGCATCTCAACATTGGATGCTGGCTCAGATGCTAGAATCGTGCCACCAGCAGATGCATTTCAAAAATGAAGAAACCATTCATGTTTCTACATCACTACAGTGCAGAATCCATATCTCTCTATTTCAGAACTTGTTTCTTCTGTTCCTCCTATACTTGGCAGGTGAAAAAATGACTGCAAAAAAAGACAAGCCCCAACTGAGAGAGATTATTACTCCTATTTTTTTTAAGTAGTCAGCACCCATGTGTTTGAAGGTGATGTGAACTTACTTTTATTTTCAAAAGCATTTAGGAAAAGTTTGCCACCAAAAGCTCTTTTGGAAACTAAGCATCTACAGTTTAAGAAACTCACTGCTGGAAAAATAGCTGATGAGAAGATAGGAAACACCAGAAAACAGTAAAGAAATATTTTTTACTGCATAAGGAGGCCACCAATAGAACAATACCAGACCTGAAAATACCTGGCTGTCCAAAGAGTCCAAGCAACAAGTATCATACATTCCACTAGGAATTCTCTTAAGTCCACTGCTAGAGACAGCAAATGAGGCTACATCACCTTCGTTCTAGGTAAGCTTTTATATAAAGCATAGTCTTACATAACTTCAAGCAAACAACATATTGATGCTTACTTTGATGCTCCCTGTTCTGCCAAAGAAAGTATCATGGTGAGCTCACTGGCCATTCCACTAACTAGTATCATCTAGCTGTTTTCACATAGTCATTCCTAGATTTTTCCTAATCTCTCACCTGATAATGCCAGTAGCCAAGCAAGGACTGCTGTATTTCCACGCCTGTATAACCCCTGGCAGAACTTCCCCCACCAACTAGTGCACAGGATAGTAGCAATGATGAATAACTGCTTCCAAAGGATTAAAGATACCAGTTAAACTATGAATCTGTAGGAGTCAGCCACTAATGTGTTGTTTTCTGTTCTGTAAGCCTGTTCTGACTTGCAGCTGCTACATTGTTCTTATTTCATAGCCGGAACACAGGAGATTGCACCTGCAGAGTGGACACCCCAGGAGAGGGAACTTGCCAGTAAAAACTGGACAGAAATTCTCCAGCAGAAACAAGCTGGAACCACAGGCTGTGTGTGGACTCTTGTGTTCAACAGTTCACAATTGACCTAGCCGTAATTAATGGAATGAATTAATACTTTCGGCCTCCCACATTCTCTAGCAGTGAGTTTCACCATTTAGTTGTTCATTGTGTGAAATAACACATTCTTTTGTATTTTTCTAAATCCACTACATCTCCATTTTTATAGACTTTTGCCAAATCCAAGGCGAGCTTCCAGCAGGACCTCCTGAGTTACTGACTGGCTGCCATACCAACAGGGAATGGTGCCTTGGCTGCACAGCCAGAAGGGCTGTGCTCCAGTTTCAGGTCTGACAGTGTGCAAAAGCTTTTTTCTTTTTTTTTTTTTTTTTTCTTTTTTTTCTCTCCTTTTCCACAAAAACCCAAGCAGTGACTGCCCCAAAGCCCAAAGAGCTACCATTGCTTCTAAAGAGCATGACAAATACGATGTGGTTATCTGAAAAGCTCCTAATTATTTGTCTCAACACCAAAACCACAGCCCAGCTTCCAGATACTATCCACTGAGTACCCTTACTATAGGTTATTTATTTTTTAAAAGGCCAGAAGGAAAAAATTTAAATGTATCAAATATTTATCTGGAATGTCTCTAAAAGGAAAAAAAAATCCGTCGACTGAAAGCGGTATTTTATTAACCAATTAAAGGTGCCAAATGACAACTTACTAACTATTGTCACACAAATGCTTAATTGAAGACAGCACTGATTTCATGCTGCCTTCATAATAATCTAAATATTGCCCTTCAGAAACACAATTAAACCTTAATGCTTAGGCAGAATAAATCATAAAGACACACTTAGAAGTTAATTACCTTTTTGAAATAGTAATCTCAAAACATAGAGAATTCAGATGTTGTGCAACATACTCCTTCAAATATCCAGGTCAACAATCCAAAATGTCAGACAAGTGTACAATTTTATTATAATTTAATCATATTTTAGTCACTCAGCCTTCAACAAAGCTACAGATGTGGCTAATCCCATGCTAACTCAGCAAAATTTGCCCTAAAGCAGTAAGAAAAGCCTTATAGTTCATCTGCAGGATTAGCTGCTTGACTAAAGCATCTTAAATCTTTTCACTTGAGAACTGTAATTTTATGGGTTTATGATTTGAACAGTAGAGTGGACAGGATTCAAATTACTATTGAGACAACTGGACACAAGCATGTTTTCCCTTTAGCTGCTTAAGTACAAAGGACATGTATTTGGATGCAAATACATGACAGGAGTATGGCTACATTCAATCAGGACAACAGTATCCCACCATCCTCTTTTAATTATTGCTCAGGGAAAGACTGTAGAAAACATTTCCCCAACTGATAACTACCAATTTTATTCTAGTCAGTTAAACTGTATCCAAAAGTTAAATAATATTCCAGTTCAAATTACTTAAGTAATTTGCAATGGAAATGCTCTCCACAGGTGGCTCTTTTCTACTGTCTGTACAGGGAATTTGAGAGTCCCACCACCTCACTGGTCATGGGTCACCATCAGGCTTCAAACTGTATCACTCTGCCCCAGGAGTTCTCAGAGAAACTCTCAGGGCCAGAGTATCTTGGTCCTTGACTTTGGTACAGCTTTGGTGTATGGTGCTCTGCTTTCTGCCATTCTGTACAATCATGTTCAAACCATGAACAAATATTTTTATCCAGTTGGAATGTAAAAGACAAGAACATGAGTGAGTCCAGGGTACACAGAACTGTCTGCATGAGAGCTAAAGGAAGCACATGGAAATTCAAAGCCAATAATGTCTTTAAGTAACAATTAAGGCTAAATGGATGTGCCCCCATCCTGAATGGCTTTAAACAAAGGGCTACATATTATTTTCCAGGCAAAACAGAACAGCAATTCTAGGAAAAAAAAGAATCTGCAAAGGTTGCCTCACAGCTAAACCTTCAGAATATTAATTCTGTAGCAGCAGTGCCCAGCTAGTAAAGCGTTTCAGAATATTGATCATTAATTACTTCCTCAGTGAGTGCATGCCACAAATCCATACATATTTATTCACTGCAGTCTCAAAAACTCCATATTCACAAACAGAAACTCTGCTTCTCTGTCCTGTAGGCTCTTCCTCCTTAAATTTCATTAGTGATTTCTCACTGAACAAGCAACAGTCATTACCTTAGGCATTTTATAGAAAATCATAGAATAACCACCTTGAAATTCAACTCTATGATACTCTTAACTTGCAGACAAGTCAGAAGCCTCTTATCCTAAATACAGTGGATGACTGAGGTGGGAAGTCTTGTGGCTTCTGCAATAGATGGCAAGCACTGCTACCTAGGGTACGAGGCCAAGACGCAGTGCCTTCCAAGAAGGAATTGCTCTGGTACTTAAGGGTAGCTAGAGCAGCCACTGACTTGGACAAGTCTTACTCTGAGCATGGCCATAGGTCTGCAAACTGGCAGGGCTCCATCATGCCGATGCAAAGATGATAACTTGGTAGGTACAGGCTGATTATGTGTCTCAGAGTTAATTACTGGCAAATGGTAGCTGGAATTTGCTTGGAACCAGACCAAGATCCTGGCACCTATCCAGGGTTACATGCCAAGATTCTCTGAGATTCCTCTTGCAAGCTTACAGCAACGACTTATCCAATCCATCTCAGGTTTCTAGATTTTTACTTTTACTTTTTTTTTTTTTTAAACAGGCATTTTGGGGTTTCTGGTTGATCTCAGTTACAAGCCACTGAGACCTCAAACTGACAGTTTAAAGAAGTTACATCACTATGGAAGGAGCCACTAGCAATATCCAGCTTCATAAGAGGCTCAAAAGAGATAAAAATCAGAATAAAATCCCTAGATAATGTTCATAAATAAATGCAAGAATAGAAGGAGAAAGGCAAAGTAATGAATCAGATTTGGTTTAGACCTTCAGGCATAAGCTTGTCATCTCTTTCCCTGTGACACATTTGTCTTGGACAAGTTAATCTGGGAAACAAACCTTGTCCTGCTGATATCCCTGGCTTATTTTAAATGCTTATCTGAAATGTTCAAAGAGCTTGTGTGCTGGTAGGTATTTTTCCATAGCCAGAAGCATGGAATGGTATATAGGCTGTTCCAACACACAAACAGCTTTGATGCTGAGTCTGTTCTTTAGAACCACTTCTTGCATGTTCCCCCTCTGTCTGAAGGACGACTCAATTCTGTCTGATAGCTACAGTCTACAATAATCAACAAAATAGGATGAACAAAAGACAAAAAGGGAGTGAGGTTTTGTTTATATCTTCCCTTTTCCTTGCTGCCAATGCACTCAATTCTGTATTTTGGTAATACATATTCAGTTCTTCTACTCACAACTCAAATGAAAATTTAAGCTATTATGTTAAAAAAACCCACAACAAGCCACCTCTCTTGGACTTAAAGAGAGAAAAATATTAATATTTTATTGTTTGGAGCTGTGTTTGACAGACTGGGTTGTTTAACAGCTGGCTTATTCTGTGACTACACAAGTCACCTAAAGCACTTAAAAATCTGCAGGTAAGTGGAGTTATACGAACATAAAACTAGAGTTATCAGTGATACACCAGCACTGAAGATCGTTGCCTGGTCAGCCTCAGAATATCCAGAAGAGTAAATTTGCCTCTATGTTCTTTATCCTCTGCCTCATTCACTCAAGCTGAGGCACCTGTTGCTGATCTGGCTGTAGAACTTCAGAATTCATAGAATCATAGAATCAACCAGGTTGGAAGAGACCTCCAAGCTCATCCAGTCCAACCCATCACCCAGCCCTATCCAATCAGCTAGACCATAGCACTAAGCGTCCCATCCAGTATTTTCTTAAACACCTCCAGGGACGGAGNCACCCATCCAGTTTGTCTAGGTCCCTCTGCAGAGCCCTCCTACCCTCCAACAGATTGACACCTGCTCCTAATTTGGTGTCATCTGCAAACTTACTGATGATGGTTAGCGCAAAAAGGAATTTATAAGGCTGATGCAAATGGTGGATGACAGAACAACACTTCCAGGACACCCTTCCTTCTCCACTGATCAAAGAGGCAGTCACGTACGAAGTCAGAACCTTGCTTACAAATATGTAACATCAAATGAGATAGCTCAAGACCACCCTATCTACTTCACTGTAAAGACCAAGACACAGAACAAATCATTTAAGTTTGTAATCCTTAATCATATGCCACCTTTTCTGTGTTCCTCCATAAGACAGTAGCTCACTGAAGGCTAGTGCCCCAACTATATCTTTTTCAGACATTTCAACTGCTGCAATCATATTCCACCTATGTTCTGCTCACCTTCATGGACGGATAAACAAGTTCATTTAGACCTCCAGGCTGGGAAAGTACAAGCTTTCACTGTACCTTTTTGTGAACATCCTTGAGAGTGTCACCATGTTGTTTTATTATGTTACACAGAGGGGTTTAAAGTATTTTAAAAGCATGAGTTGTTTTTAGAGTGACAGGAACTGTATACCCAACTGGCAAATTTTAGTAAACAAGCCACTCAGTGTGCACTAAAATTCTGCTGTGAGCATGGTCCTTTTGAAAGGGAGATTGGGCAATGAAAAACCTCTCTTTTATGCCACAGCGCTGGCAGAAACTTAAAGTAAAACTCAGTTCAAGATAACAAAAGAGCTAGAATAAAAAAATATGTCACTGGGAATTGTGTTTAGGACCTGCACTTCTTGACAGTGAAGGGGCTATTGAAAGTATTGACATTGATCAAACGTTTAATTTTGCAGAAGAATGAAGATTCACTTAAATTTACACTACTTGTAAACTCATGTCAAACAGTAAAAGCACCTAGTCATAAACTGAAAGTTAATTCTGAGAAGCCAAACATTATTTTGCTAAATGGAGTATTTAATTTTTAATTCAGATGCAAGATTTTGTGTCAAGATATAATAATAACAGTAAAAATAATAAAGGAAAACAGCTCTTTAAAATAAAAACACTTTTTAAAGCTCTGGTCTGTGTGAAAGGTTTTGTGCTTATGCTGCTAAATTACCAATACATGAACACAGGACCTAAGTGTGAAATCACCAGGAACCAGATGTTGCCTCCTGTTCTTTACATATTCAGCTGTGCTGTCTTGATTTAAACGTGCTCTGAAAAGTTCATATGGTTTGACAATGAACAAATTCAAGATTGGTGAACCCAACTTGAATCCCAAACTGCATCAACATCTGACAATTTCCCTCCAAGTTCATAACCAATTTACTAAATACCTTTTATTGCCTCCCTTTGTGACAGTCAGATGCTTTCTTTCCTTATCCTTATTTACACTTCCAAGCTGAAGCAGTAGTGTTTGGTTGGCAGTGGTGTGACAAATACATGTTATTGCCTCTCTTTTCTGATGGCATAAAAAGAAATTCTTGCAGCCAGGATCCTGGGGCAAGTGGCCACAGAATGCTCAGCTTATTTGAGTCTCAGTGTTGAAAGTAGTTGTTTATAAACATCCACATGGGAAAATACGTTAACAGATGGAAATCTAAGACTATGGACACAGTTCAGGAAAATTACCTTTCCAGGAATTCCTGCATTACAAGATTTTCTAGAATTTAACACTAACATAGGATTTTTTTTTTCTAAAACACTCTTATTTCAGAAAAAAAAAATACAAGTTCTATGCCCAAGTCCTGTAATGAATCACAGTGGAATCTGAAGTTAAGAAATCATGTTGGCTCTCCCACTCTGTCCATAAGCAACTTTGACAATGCAACTCTGGTGTGCATATATATGTGTGTATGCATAAAGATTCTATAAAACATAAGGAAGAGGCAATTATGCAATGCTAGGTCAATAATTAATCCAGTTTCAATGACCTGAACAAAAGCTATGCTAATGCTATGGAGCTATCCATAAGGAAGGAACAGTCACAAATTCAGCAGGGATATTGGAAGTAGAAAGCATCAGGAAGTCGCAGCTGCCAATAAACGCATCTTATCTTTCCAATTTGCTTTCTTGGATCTGAACCCTTACTGTAAGCTAGTGACAGCTCATGGGAGACACAGCTTGTTTTCCCACGTGCACTAGGGCAGTGTGCCTTCAACTGTCATCACTCACCTCCCACTTTCTCTTTCCAGTTTCCCTCTCCTTGCTTTCTATCATTTTTTCCCCTCCATTTCCCATACCGCCCTTGCAAATAAATCATGTATGTATCCATGAGTGTCATGCAAACTATATGCTAAACATGGTAAGAAGAGGGAACAGCAGCAGAAAGGCACATGTAGTTTTAAGGTACCTAATTAGCCAGTTCCCAACTTTCTACATCACTCTGGAGGAAGGCACCATTTCTGCTCTTTTCTGCTTCCTCTTCATTTTAGGTTTCCATTAGTTCAGAGAATACCTGAAGGGAAAAACTTCAGCACCAATCCCTTCTAGACTACTTCTGAGGAAAACCCCCAACTCTATTTACTGTAAAAGACCTAGGTAGAGACCTTTCCAGACTCACAGGCAACTCCTAGAATGTGACACATCTCCAATGGTAGTTTGTGGGGTGCACACAGTAAAGTTGAGCCATTACTACTTTTCTGCAGATATTTGCCCAGCTTTCTTTTTGTTCTTCCAGTTCTGGAATGGAAATAAAGTCTCAGAAATGTCTTGGGGATTAGAAAGCATTTTTGTACAGGTCTTCGA
Organism: Ramphastos sulfuratus; assembly: GCA_013399055.1. Classification (NCBI taxonomy): domain Eukaryota; kingdom Metazoa; phylum Chordata; class Aves; order Piciformes; family Ramphastidae; genus Ramphastos; species Ramphastos sulfuratus. The sequence continues at coordinate 80,038 of WBNM01035418.1, forward strand.
AGAGTAATTTTTAAGCACGCTCAATTTTCTAAACAGGGAATAACAGTTATTTGCACATCATTCCACTAGCATAACAATCTTCTCTTTTTAATTTTTCTCTCATTCCTCTGGAATAACAGGATTAACAAGAATCCAGTTAGCAATTCTTAAAATAACTATTTATCTCCAGTGCTTCCATTTACATTACATCATATACCTACTTGTGACTGTCCCAGAACTAGAGTGGAACATTTTTGCTTCGCTTAATTACTATCCTCACTGTGCACAAGGTCCTTTATTACTGTCTCATCATTTACACCCATTTATAATTTCATAATTCTGGCACCAATTTTTCTAACTTAATCTGAAATGAATTTTTAACAACAGCTTTTCTCTTGCTTTGAGACTCAACTTTTTAGAGCAGCTGACAGTCTGGAGTCATTGATAGTATTCAGAGTTCCTTAAAAGTCCCTGAGGATTTTAATTACTTTAGACACAAAAAAATGCTCTTCAGGTTTATGTGGTACTTCTTTTCAGGTGCCATCTTGGTAAGCAGTGAGAAGTCTGTCCCTGTTATGCTGACACACTGAGCTAATGTGTGGATCCTGTCTCCCTCCAGTGGCATATCACACTGCCCGTAACCTCTAATATTCAAGTGCCATTAGAGCTTCCCTGAAACTCAGATGATATCTCTCCATTGCCAAGGTTGTTAAGAAGTTGCTGGGACAGCTGGAAGAGATCCCATATCACCTAAAAGTCCCAGGGAAATGACAAAATAACCCCATTATTTCAACAAGTCCCTTCTAAATGCCAAAATCTGCTATTGTCTGCTCAGCTTTCTGTTGCTTCTCTAGCAACAGCAAGAAACACAGGGGTAAAACATGGGGAGAAGGAGGTAAACTATTTGTTCAGGTCTTAAAATTACTCTCTGAAGCAACTTCTGAAATCATATTTGTTACATAAAAGTTAATAATCACCATATTAAGCTGTTGAAAAAACCAGAATTGCACACCGAAGCATGAAAAGGTATGTCACATTCCCCCGTACACACCAACAGTTTAGCACTGATGTAGCCAGTTTAGATACTGCCTTTCCCACAGCATACTTAAATATACATCAGATCTTTGCACAGTGCAATGACTTGTGCAGTCCACAAGTACTAAGCCGTTCCATGCATTGCTGGGGGTAATTCTTTGTCTTGGCAGAAGCCTCTAAATGCCTTCAGCCTGCGCCTTTTGCAATGGGTGTGCTCAGTCTCCAGAGAGCAAATCTTCCAGACAGCAGTAGGTATGCTCCTCTGAGCAGAGAAAGTGCATTGTGCCTCCAGGCTTGCCTTCAGTCTGCCTCTGGGGAAAACAGGAATAGTATCCATCCCAGGGTGACTGATGGCTGTGTTAAACATCTCTGTCCTTTCAGCAAGAGCACTGCATTACAGCAATTTGTTGGTTTTGCTGTCCTTTAAGACCACTTAATGTGTAATGCAAAAGCCATAGTACTTAGGAAAATGAAATAGCTCCTCATCATGGAGATTATAAACTACATTGTTGAGCCAAATGTTTCTAAACATTGAGCCAGTCTATATTCTCTGCTTACCTTACAATTTAAAATCCTGGCAATTTGTGGAAATGGTGTGAACAGCAGATTTTGAGAAGAACTAATTCTTCTCCAGTTTAAATCGGGTAGGGGATTACTACTCAACAGCAACATGAGAGCCTTGCAACCTGCAGCAATATCTTTTTCTTTTCATAGAAGGAATGATTTGATATTTACCTTTCATACCAGATGAACAAAAACCATTCAAAGATGCATGTGTGAAGTGAGAGTTGTTGTTATGTAGATAGCAAATTCAGCTGAGGATGTTCATATCTATGGTCCTTAACCAAACACCTGGCCTTTCACTTCATTTTAAATCGACTGCACATGCATGTGCATCACAACTGCCTGGTTCAGAAAGTGAACATGGAACAAACAATACAGAGAATGGAAAGAAAGTGGTAGGGGGGAAAAAAGAGAGTATATCCCATAGCTGTTTACAGAACTGCAAGAGTGTAATGGGAGCTAGGCATATTCCTACTCCCATGACTAGTGCTTTTTTTTTCCAGTTAAGTGGGAAATATTTTTTAAATAGCTGCATCAAGGCTTATAATGGTCGAAAATGTAGTAAACTGCTGAAGGCTATTAGTGGTATTAAAAGGCTGATAAGGTTTAAGACAAATGACCTACCTCTGAACCCTTTTCTCAAAGTATAATGCTTAAAAAAATTTAGCTTACCATCCAGCATTAAGTTTCCAATTTGACTGCAAGTTTCTCACTTGTCAAATTTCAAGCAAAAGTGTTTTTTAAAAGTCCATCGATTGGATATTATTTGATAGCCAACATATGAAAATTCTTAAGATTCAATTTTAAGGATAGATGTGGTACAGACCTAAATTCCACTATTCAGGAATCTATACAGTTGCCTCCATTTTCTGAGCATGAAACCACCCAAACATCAAATCATTACTCTTTTCTAAAACGAACAAGCAAACAAAAAACCCCAAACAAACAGAAAAAAACCCCGAACTCTAACATTTCTGTTTAAATGCAACCGTTTGCTCCACTTCTCAAAGAACGAACTTTTTGTCTCCTGCTGCCTTTGAACACAGGCTTCATTCTGCCTCAAGGTGGCGATGCAATTGAGACAGTCGCTTGCTTTCGAGGCTGCCCGCAGGAAAACTGAATCAATCTTGAGTTAATTCAAATACTGCTAAGAAGAGTTCACGGTAAAGAGTCAGAATGCTATTACTGCTGCAGCTCTCATTGCTGAGGCAGCTTTGTGCTATTGAACGTTGGAAATAGAAAACAGTTGGAAATAAAGTTTTCCAGCCTGGAATTCAGAACAGGAATTAAGAAAATATTATCTCTAGACCTGTAGATTATTCCCAATTGTCTCACGCACACATATACGCATATATAATTATAATGGCTAGCAATTGTTTACTGCCTTAGTGAGTGGCATCTTTTTAAAAGTGTGACTTTATGTACATGTTCAAACATACTGAGGCTCTGTTTTTGTCCTCATTCTAAGAACCCACTGCTAGAGCAAGGTTGTCATCTACATGCATGTGCTTTCCATAGTATTAATTTCAGTATCGCTCTTTGATCCGTCACACTGGCACGCCTGCTAGTCCCTAACCAATTCAGCTTCTTTATCTACAAATGCTTGAAAAATCCCATTATGAAGAAAGTGTTTTCCCCCAAAAGGAGCCATGAGTACTGTGCAGAGGCATAATTATATATTAAGTTACTTAAATCTGTTGAGGAACAACCAGAACCATATACTGAGTCAGGCTTGCAGACAATCCCCGAAACAATCCTATTAACTTTGTAAAATACTTATTTTGTGTCAGTTATAAGTCAGAAAAGACCCCATATTTAAGCTATCAACATCACCTGTATCTACCAGATTGGGGTAGAAGAACATGTTTCAAGCCTATTTGAGCATGAAGGCTTTAAAGATCTTACTGCTGATGGAAAAAAAAAAACACTTCTGAAGTTTAAATATAGTACTCCAGTATTATAAAAAATGTGCTTGGTATGAGCTCTACAGATACACAGGACAAAATATAGCATTTTCAGACCAAAGAGATTTGGTCTGCTGAAAAGATAGAATATAAAAATTGAAAGCTAAAAGGAACTGAAAAAGCAGATGAATAGCTGCTTAGAAAGCTATAACAAACCATGGAATGCAAATTACACCAAGACAAAAGATTGAAGAACTTCAAACTAAAGTGAGCCTTGAAGAGAAACTTAATTTATTTTATCCACAGTAAACACAGTTGGCACCGTGGTGCACATGTCCCTTTCCTAATGCAGACACAGGAGTCTCCCTGGGACATTACTTAAACAGCTCTCCAACCAAAAATGAAAACAACTTGTGCAAGTACATGTGCTATGCTTTGATTTGGGGAAGTAAATCCAGATAAACAAGAGTAAAGATGAAAACTGAAAGTACAAATGTCAAGGTTACTTGAGTTATTCTGTGCTTGCTTCTTAGTAAAGAACTCCAGAACAATTTGAGAAGAGGTTTGCAGAAGAGGAAGGTTTGATACAAAGGTTTAAACATCAAGTTCTCGGGTCCCATAAAATGGATGTGTTTCTATATCCAATTATTAAAAGTTGCAACGAAGCTGAAACAATTCCATTTACTTTTTCTTTAATAAGTTCTGCCAAATTCTACTTTTAAAATTTAAGAGCTAAACTTTCTTTGTTTCTTTAAAACTGACCAGAGACTCAGAAATCTGTCTTCAAAAATTGAACGGTTTAGGGCTGGCAAAACAAGTTCAGTGGAACAATTTTTCAACACAAAAATTAATTCTCTAAATCCATTTCATCACATATACTACAGTTAAATTACCCACGTTATTGTTCCCAGTCTCTGCTATGGTCCATTCTACTTCAGCTTCTTTCCTATAAGAAGGTGCTTAAAATACTAAGGCTGAAAGTACAGCAATATGTCAGTCAAAGTCTCATTGGAACAGGGAAGAAACTTGGCTTATTAAAGCAATCCATAAAGCCATTCCAGTATCAACTGAGCTATCTGTATGGGACAAACAGATACACGCACACGTGTCTCAAGTGCTTTGTACTTCACAAACTACTTAGACTAATACCATGTGCTTTGGAAATTGCCATGGCAACAACGTATTGCTTTACAAATTGAGCCAGTATAGCAAATAGGCATATAAAAACCTCTTGTAGCCTGACAATGATGTTGCTTAAGCTTGCATGCCCTCCCTCAGTGACAAATAGAAGCAAGGGTGTAGGTGCCATGTGAAAAATCCACATGCAGGGCAGAATCCTCTTAACAGGCCTCTTCCACACAGCTGGACCAGTGGAGGATGGACAATTAAGCTGCAGAACAACCTCCCACTCAGACTGGGTGGACGGACTGTGCAGGGGGAGGAGTCACGGAGTAGTGGAAAAAGAGAGTATTCATTGAACACTTCTTGTTTAGGCAACAAATAACCAGATGTCAGAACCACAGAGTAGAGTTTAGCACTAGTCAAAAGTGAACAAAACAAAGAGATGCCATCATGTTCTCAGATACAAATGTGGAAGCCAAATTTCTTGTCTTCGCTAAAATGAGTTAGGAAGCACGAGGTTCACCTGAAACTGAACTGCCTTGCTATACTGCAACATAACAGACTAGCATAGTAAAAAAAATAACTGGGAGTATGTCAAAGAGTCCCTCTAGTTCTCTGTTACTGTACTACTTTCTCAGGTGACCCTCATGCAAACTTGTTGTTGGAAATCCATAGCACATCACTGACATTCCAATACCACCTCCACAGGTCTGCTTCCTTTCTGTCACTTCGGTTTGTCTATGCTGACACAGAGTAATAGAAACACTGTCAAGTCCAAAAGCAGCAACAATTAATTTCCCATCTAAAATTGTCAATGTTTTATATTATTCTTTTCCTTTGTAATGGATTTGTTTGGGTTTGGGGAAAATTCATGTGTTTTGGTTTTGTTATTTTGCAGAAATATTACTCGTTTAGAGTGAACTTTACAGGAGTCATTTCAGTCACTTGAAGGAAACAATCTGAAGCATCACTTCTGTTTTCTTTCATAACAAAATAACATTTTCAGCAGGCAAAGGTTGAAAAAAAGGTTGAAGTTATGTTGGCACGTTTACAGTTAGCAGATTCGTAAAACCCATGTTGATAAATATCCCCAAACTTCCCTTCCATATTCATCTGAAGATCCATTTAATATTGTAATAGTCTTAGGAGTAACATTGTGTAATGTCTTTTACATTGTCAAACCAGGTAAGTAAAGTGATGTCTGCAACCTGTCAGGTTTTGCAGAGTTTGTGTCGCTTTCCCTCTTCAATATCAAACAAATTATGTATAGGAAGTGTTTTATTGTGCTCATCTGTCACCGAAAAGAAAAATCAACTTAATCTGGTATTCAGCTCCACTCTGGAAACAATGAAAAAGAGAACTCCTAGTTTGAGTACTTAATACCACCTCGAGTGCACAAAGCTTTCTGCTTTCAAGACAACAATTATCTGAATAATTCATTTCTCTGCTCATTTTGACTAGGTTTAGACCTGAAATAAGCAAAGAACCATAGAACAGCTAAATGTCAGTAACATCTGTTCTTATTGAATGAGTGGCAATACTCTTGCCCCTCAGTGGTAGAAGCAGCAGCTGCTACTGAAGACATTTGAAAAGTCTGGTTTATGGCCCAAGGTACTTTTCTACTACAAGAGTAATATATTCCAATGCACATAAGCACCAATGGCTTTAATGTCCTCTTCACAATTCCAAATCTTTAACAATGAACAACTTTACCCAACGGTCACCTGTAAAAATTTTAACACCAAGAAACTTGCAAATTTTCCCAATCAGAGATGAAAATAAATACATGGACTATGATCCTACCTGTGGGTCAGACAGTCGAGAAAGATCAGGGTACAGGTAGAATTTTATCCCCTCTGAAGCACCTGGTAACGTTACTCCACGAATCAGGAGAATCATCAACATGATATAAGGGAATGTGGCTGTTACATATACAACCTAGCAAGAAGAAGAAAACATTAGAAAAATATTGTCTCCTAGCTGCAACAAAAATCACCTCCACATCCATTTTGCTGTTAGATAAATCCCAAATCCTTTTCTGGAGGAAATGTGGTTTCACTGATTTTGCTCTTGCAGATTGAATTTGTCTTTCTTCTAAACTACTCTAGGGAAAGGCAGGAAAGGTCAACACACTTTTATAAAGAGCATCTGATTTACTCTCTCATTGTGACAAGGGACCAGACACTGTATATAGTACCCCTATATTCTACACCACATATTCCAAACACAGAGGAATTGACTCATTACCAAGTAATTAACGGCATGAATTATATAACAACATATGCAATGGAGTCTCAGTCACCTAGCAATTATTAAAATGGCATCTCACAAGGTTGCTTTGCCTGCATGTCTGTATTTGAAGAACAAACATTTCATCAAGCCTAGCAGTTAACTGTTATGTATATCTGCTTACCATCAGGGATAACACCCTTATCACACAAAGTGCCTTCATGCAAAATTCCTAAGTTGTTCAAGCTCAGAAATTTCTGTTTTCACATATGTGGCCACAATTCTTTTTCCTGAAATCAGTGTGCTCTGTACATGGAAAGTAACTGAGCCTTTCTGGAAACTTGAAAGAAGTTATGCTTCCCGAAGGAAAAACTGAGCATAACTGATTCTATTTTACAGTCACAAACCTGAGAGCAGTATGTAGCTATTCAAACTTGGAGATGGATTAAATGATAAATTCCATGTCAGCATAAGTACAGATCCAGTATCTGAAGGGAGCCTACAGGAAGGCTGGGGAGAGACTATTGACAAGGTCTTGTAATGACAGGACAAGGGGCAATGGGTTTAAACTGGCAAAGGGAAGATTTAGACTGGATGTTAGGAGGAAGTTCTTTCCAGTGAGGGTGGTGAGACACTGGAACAGGTTGCCCAGGGAGGTTGTGGCTGCTCCCTCCCTGGAGGTGTTCAAGGCCAGGTTGGACGAGGCCTTGAGTAACCTGTACTAGTAGGAGGTGTCCCTGCCTATGGCAGGGGGGTGGAACTAGATGATCCTTGAGGTCCCTTCCAACCTTACCATTATATGATTCTATGATAAATTCCAAGTAACTACAAATATTTCCTTTAAATAAAAAACATACCTCAACTCAGCATAATTCTCTATAAAATGGATTACATCAGTAAACAATTTTGTAAAGGCAGATTTATTCCCAGGTTCCTTTGGGTGTATTTCCTCACTCGGCCCCATCAAGGATTAGGTTTCTTCTTCTACACCCAAGAGAAGCATCTGGCTCAGTTCCTTGCAATCAGGGGTGCTTCTTTCCCCTCAATAGATTTAGCATGTATTTCTTCTACATTTTTGCACAAGCCAAGTCACCTTCATGTGAAACTCCAAGGCACACTGTGATCAAAATGTTCAGAACAGTACCTTTTAATTTAGGACAAGAAATTCAACAGTCCCAGCAAATGAACTCGAACTTCTACACCATATCTGTGCTTTAAAAATGCTTGGATATGAAAGATGCAAACTAGTGCTGTTCTCCAGATCTTTATAGTGAAATTATCACGTAGACACCTAGGTAACTTTAGAGCTAACCTTGAGTGATACAGGCATCTAAGTCTCTTAGGTTTTGGTATTTACAGTTCTAGTACTTGGTACTTAACTTACTTTCAAAACTCAGCTACTTAAAGCTCATGGCAGCCAACAAAATATCTATTTTCAGGATCCTTGGTCCTAATGTACTTTCACTTAAGCACCTAAGTATGCTTAAGAGTTATTAGATGTCCCAGTAGGTGTCTTACCATCTGCTCGTATGTCTGAACAACTTTGCAAATTTGTCTTTCAACTGTATTGCAATAGGAAAACTTGGTACAAAAAGTAGAATGCCAGAAATTTTTATTTTGTTTCCAACTGTTTAAACACTGGCATTGCTCTGACAAGGGTTTAAAAAAAGCATTTTGAGCATTGGAATGCAAATTAACATACCAAGCAATTATAGTCAATTAAATCAGGATGCAGTGTAATTAGAAACAGTTGTGTTCACATTTATATTCAGAGAGGTTTGATGTGGTGAAAGAAAAGAAAACAATTCAGGAAACTTTTAATGCCTACAGATGTGATGATGGTACTAATAATGGGATTTGATTTCAAAAATGCCTCATCCTCCATCACCTCAGAAGCCCTCAAGAGGCATGGTAAAATAAACCAATGATGCACTCAAGAGGAATGGTAAAACAAGCCAACGATGCTATGGCATTAAGTGGCACAACCACAGTGGGAGACTGGGATGTCACCTACAAGCGGTGATCCTCTCTCCTCTCTGTGCACAACACATAGCTGCTGCAGCACAGGAGAATCTCACAGTTTTAGCAGCCTCATCAGTGGTTTAAGCACTAACAACAATAAATTGTCAGTTGGCTCAGGAGGGATGTATTGTTCTCATTTTTCTGGATATCTGCTTTGGCATTTATGGCCAAAATTGCTGAGCCAGTTGCACTCTATTTATGTCTTCTTTCTGAATGTTAATCAGAAAAGGAGAGTGCTCATTTCTTTAAAGCTGAGGCACAGTTACCCTCATGATAAAACCGTTGTGGTTCCAGTAATTGCAACAGTGTTAAGAGGCATAGATAGGTTATGGAAGGCATTTGGAAAAGCAAACAGAAATCTCTGATGTGTAACTAGAAGTCTGGATGGCTCTGTGAGATTACAGGTACAGGAGTACTTTTACTCTCACGGGTATAGAAGAAGAAACTTCATCCTTAGCAAAGCCGAGTAAGGAAATATACCCAAAGGAACCTGGGAAGAAATCTGCCTTTACAAAATTGTTTACTGATGTAATTCATTTTATAAATGGCCTAAAAGTGTTTGATTTCACTTGATGCTTCAAAAAAACCACTGACTTGCTAATTCCCTTCCCCTAAATTCCTCTACTACTCTGTCAGGCTATAAACACAAGTAGTATCCACCAGCAATTTGCTCTATCTCAGTATTAGGAGAGTTATATGGTAGATAAGGCCTGATCTCATGCTCTGCTCATCCTTATCTTTCATTCAGTGTTTTGAGCTTATTGGCCAGCCACGTAGTTGACATTGTGGATCTCAGAGAACTAGATTAACACCACCAGTTTCCTTTGTTGAGGGAACTGCTGAGTTGTCTTTAGATCTCAGTGACATAAAAGGTCTCACAGGACAAAGGATAGGCAATTATGCCCACACTGAAGCACACTCCTGTGTGGAGAAAGTTCTTGGAGAGTGAAAAATTTGGCTACCTGCATGAAGTGATAGGGAAGAGAGAAATTTTTATCCTGCAAATAACAAGCTAAGAGATTTTATTTTGCAAACATAATGGTATACTGTGAAATTCCCCCTGCAGCATTGTCTGAAGAAGAGTCTTTTGCTGATATGATACTACAGCATCTACGGACATACAAATGACAATTGAAAAATAGGTATTTTTTACATTAATTAGATTTGAAAGGAAAGTGGCATAAAATGCTCTAAAAGAAGGGTAGCTGTTTCATAAGTTTTTTAAAGTATGTCAAAAGAGGGGGGGAATAGTCCAGACCTACCTACACTTTAAAGCCAAAATTTCAAATGCACAAAAAGAAACCAAAAGAAAACCCAGATGAGGAATTTGTGCCCTTTCTGATTATGTGTGCTAGAATCATCAAAATGGTTGTTTTTTCTGTTTTCTCTGTGTGTTTATTCAGCATCATCTTCTGTCTTGTTTATCCATGGATTGAAATTTGCTCCAGAATAATCTTGTGAACATCCTTAATCAGATGGCTTACAAACTGTAGAATTTCCTCTTAGGTGCTAATGAATCGCATGTGAGTACAGTTTCATTTGAAGCAGAGAGAAGTTCAGAACTCAACAGCTTATAAAATTTGATAAGATTTGAGAAATCAGTTATCAAAGAGGAAAAATTCACTGGGAATGCAAGATGAGGTGGAAAATAGGGACCAGGAGAGGACATTTAATGAAAGTATGCAAGGACCTTGTTAGATGCACAGTGATCACAGGAAGGGGAAGATTTTTACATGACACCATAACAGAATGAACACTTCTAATATCACATCATGCTGAAGTCATTGGCTGCAACACAAAAAGATCTCAATCTGGTAGAGCTATGCCAGTCCTTATTTTTATCCCTGTGGTGTTGAAGGCAATAAGTCAATAAAAGTCCGAGTCAAGCTGAAACAGTTTCTTTTACAATGAAAAGAAAACTCAATTCCAAAGTTCATTTTGAGTCAATACAAGAGAACTACATTCTGTTCTATTTCAGTTTGGCATTCTTTTTACTGAATAAGTGGAAAGGAGATACCTCTTGACTAAAAAGGACTTTAACCAGCCAAAGTCATTATTTATAAGAAAAAAAAAACCAAAAACAACAAACCTATTTTAGGCAAGAATTATTGTTTACATTAGATCTGACTTTATAAACTTTTCAACGCTTCTCAAACTCCATTTCAACAACATATTGTGTTCAAAAAACTGCCTACCTGTACTCAAAAGTTCTGAGGGGAAGTGGGAAGAAGCTGAGCACCCTAGTGCTCAAATAAGCTTTTAACAGAGCAACCCAGGAATGGAGCTAATATTGGAAAGAAACAAAGTAGTACCAAGGGCAGACATCATCAATGCAGTGCAGCAGCCCACAATGCCAGGCTGAAGTGACTGAACAATTCACTTCGATGATGAGCTCTTTCTCCCCATAAATATTCCTTAAGCAGCATCAAGTGTCCTAAACATGTGTTAACTTCAAATTATTCCCCAGCAAATTACAGCAGCTGGTTTTGTTGCCAGATTGCCTATGGCCATTGAAATCAAGATCAGTCTTATTTCTGCTAAAATTGCTCTTAAGCTTGTTGGCAATTTTGATGGGGTCTACAGGCCTCATTCTTAATGGAAAGGAAAAAAAAATAAAAGCACTACCTAAACTAAATGCAGAGTAGATTTCCATGTATTTGCATTGAAATACCCTAATTAAACAGATACTGCTGCCCAAAAACATTTGGTTGTTAGAGTACCAAAAGAAATCAAACAGAAATATTCATATATATGATCCTGGAACATTGCTGTATCTACACTGCAGAACTGGTGCACTTCACACTCCCAGCAATACCCAAGCTCCTTGGTTATCCCTGATTCTCAACTTCATGTTTGAATACAATGAGAGAGAGTGAAAAACTCCCCACATCTTCAGAAAGAAACCTTCTCATGCGAGTAGAAGAAAGTTTCATTCATTCTGTAGAGAATGCCCAACAGATAGAAGCAGGAAACTGAGACTATGAAATGCTTTTTGGAACAGAATTTCCCCTCCATGCAGACATCATTAGTAAAGCTCAATTGTGGTGAGAGGAACACATGAATGTGTCTATATAATGCCTAGCAGCAGTGAATTTTATTACATTGAAGTCAGTTATATGAGCATCTGCATTTCAGCACTAAATAATGGTAAAGGCAGATAACCAGATTTTTCTTGAACTAACCATATGCATGAACATTTTAACAATGACCTCATCTCTTGCAAAGAGTGCACCAGCCTGAACTAAGAAACAGTGAGAATTAGTTATACTGTTACTTCACTCTTACTATAATTTTTTGCTGTTAAATGTCAAATGAGGAGAACAAGATGACTTACCTCCTAGATAGACAGTAAATATAACTCAGAGAAAACTCAGAGCAATCACTTGCACCCTCCCTATGCTGTGGTTGGTCAGTCTCCACAATGAGCACTCATCCCACACTCACCCAACTGCCTGTCTCCCTATCCAACAACCCTTACAGTGTGCTACCCATTTCTGAGAAAGTGTGCTTGTTGCTAGTAATGTATTATTAATATATTGCCACACACAAAAATACCAGCGGTTGAAAAAGCTACATGCCTAAATAAACCTGTGAATAAGGGGAGATGACTAGTGTAATTTCCACATTCAGAAAGCTGCAGAAAACCTTTACTGAAATGAACACTACAATTTGGCAAGCAGAGACAGCTCCACCAGCCTAAATATGAAATAAGCAATCCAATGATAAAATCCGAGTATCATTGCTCCTCTCACCAGGTGAGATCTTTTTGTTTTGTTTGGGGTTGTGTCTACATTTAGCCTGTATCTGCAGCTAAACCACAGCAGTTATCCTATCACCCAGTGATCCCTCCCCAGTAGAGAATAGGAATCAGGAAAATTATTAAAACAAACAAAAAAAATTAATGAAATACCAAACTAATACCAATATGAAACATATGGAAGAATACTTAACCCAGCAAAGGTACAGTGGACACACTAAATCAGAAGCACAATCTTTACAATCAGGAGAAGGAAGAGGAGCAGGATCAGGAGGAGCCCAAGCAATAGAAGGAGACTGACCACAAAGCCCTCATACTCAGGAAACTTCCCCTTTATACTGAGTATGACATTCATGGCTGAGAATCCACCTGTAGCCAGCTCAGCCCAGCTGCCCTGGTTGACTTTAAATTGCCTGCAGCCCATGGCTGGGCTGGGATTCTGTCCCAGCAAAATCAGGACAGGTGAGGGGTTTTGTCCCTGAAGAGTTGTATTGATTTACCTTCATTATATTATTTCCTCCATAAGTGGATGAGCCTTGAAGCAGGATGACAAATGAAATAATGATAATTTATAACTATGAATATGTAAAAGAATAATGTTAATTTATTGCTTTTGTTCACTTTCAAGCATATAAAGAGAAAGACCTGCCTTGTGGTTGTGGACAAGAAGACAACTGATAGGGAGGAAACAAGCTTCAGCATCTTGGCTAAGCTCATCACTGCAAGCAGAAGTGTTTATGTAGAGCACCCATCAAGGAGAGAATTTGCAGAGCCACAAATATCTCAAAGACAGCTATTTAATCAAGTAAAAGTCAACTTTAAAAATCAATCAGGAAGATTTTTAAATATAAATTAGGACTAATTAATCAACTGAAGGGATTTTTTTGTTTGTTTTTTTTTTTTTTTTTTATTTTGAAAAGGTCTTTATAAAGCTCAAGCTTTTATAAATCAGAGTGATTCCTTTTTGGAACCTTCTCGGGTTTTCAGACTTCTGAATGCTGTCTAGTTTGCCTTTTATACACAACAAGACATATATATTAGTTACATACCTACAAAGAAACCTGAATTTTGCTTTAAAACATTTAACATGGGATGGCTGTTCCTGATATAGGACAATCTTATTCTTATGAAAATAATTTACACAATTGGCACCATACTAGCACCAGAATTTCCAGTTTTCTTATTCAGTTTACACAGGCAGAAATTTGAGACTGATAAGGTGCAAGAAGAAGTTGCTTCCTTAGCTACTCTAGAGGTGCCTTCCAGTTCTCATTGAAGACAGCCATAAGGGTCTGGCATATTCTAAAAGTGTTCAACTTGTAAAGCAGATAAAGGTACAAGAGTCAGGACAGGGAATTATTCTTACGTCAGAGAAAAAAATTTGTAAGATCTTACATCTACAGAGGAATGAACTCAAAATTTTTGACCAATTCATTCTTCTAACCAAGAGGACAGTGCAGTTTGTTTACCCTCAGACTATTTGCTAGAGGACATGAGAGTTGTCCTGATGAATGTTGTCCTCATGCAATTACTAATTGCTCTGAAGAAGGACTAGTTTCAGTGAATCAACATTTTCTAGTGAAATAAAGCTTTATCAGAACATTCCTTACCATCTTCAGTGTCTGTTGCTTGCTTGTCTTCCTTGATTTTCCTCACTTGTCTTTAAAAAAAAAATCTCAAACAAACAAAACTACAACACACACTCCCCCACTCCCAAATGAATATCACCACTAAGGAAATAAAAATGGCTGCATGCAGTCTGCAAAGTGGATACAATGCTGTCTACCAAGAGTATCAGTAGATGAGACTCCCTAACAGAACTCCTCCTTCAGGTGGTCACAAAAGGTCCCTTCAAATTTACACCAAAACTAGTCACATGTGAGACTTTTTTTTTTGTTGTTATGTAGGCTGTCAGTCTTCCAAACATTCAAATGTTAGTGGCCATTTCCAATGATTTATCAATCAATCCTGCACAGTTTTCTCAAAGTACCACATTACCACAGCATTGCAACAAGACAGATGCTGAAGTCCTGGAGCAGGTCCAGGAGGGCAACAAAGGCAGTGAAAGGTTTGGAGAACAGGTCTTGTTCTCACCTGCTGGTGAGTGAACTGGGGTTGTTCAGCAAAGAGAAAAAGAGACTCAGGGGAGACTTCTCACTCCTCCTGAAAGGAGGTTGTAGTGAGGTGGGCGTCAATCTCTTCTCCCAAGTAACTAGTGATAGTTACAGAGGAAATGGCTTCAAGTTGTGCCAGGTGAGATTTAGGTTGGGTATTAGAAGAAACTTCCTCCCTCAAGGGGTCCTCAAACACTGGAACAGGCTCCCTAGGGAGATGGTTGAATCCTCATTCCTGGAGGTGTTTCAAAGAGGCAGAGGTGTGGTGCTATGGGAAGTGGTTTAGCACTTGAAGTTAGAGAGTGTTTGGACTCAATAATCCTAAAAAATCCAACCACAAAAAAAAAAACCAAAAACCCAAAACAAAACAAACAAAAAAAAACCCCTAATGCTTCCAGCATTGTTTAATCTTGTATGGTAAAGGCTGTCAGTGCTGTTTAACATCTTTGTCAGTGACATGGACAGAGGAATCAGTGCACCCTCAGCNCAGGGAGGTTGTGGCTGCTCCCTCCCTGGAGGTGTTCAAGGCCAGGTTGGATGAGGCCTTGAGGTGTCCCTGCCTATGGCAGGGGGTTGGAACTAGATGATCTTTGAGGTCCCTTGCAACCTAAACCATTCTATGATTAAAAAAAAGTAATTTGTAAACAAGCAGGCATAAGACACATCCCTATAGCACATTCACATCCCTTCTTTCTTTTGATAATTTTTGTAATCACAAAATTGTCTTGTATATTGGACTAGATGACCTTCAAAGGCCCTATCTGACTGAAACCATTCTATGATTCTATTGGGAGGCTCAGGATGTTTATAGGATAGTAAAAAGCTTATCATACGTTATTGAAAAAGGTGTGTGTTCATCTGCCCAGAGGATGACAAACAAATTTCTATCATCAACTAAGGAATACAGGCCCTTATCACCATGGTGATAAGATATGTACTCTCCAAAAAGTGTTTGCAATACTACTTGTGTGTTATGTATAACATTGTACCAGAAATACAATAAATAGCCTCACCACCTAAACTAACAAGCATAGTTATCATCCAGACCCCAGTACTCCACATTTTTATTCCCTGTGGCTGCTGTATCTATTAGAACGCAGTTAGTCACATCTTTATTTTGCTTAAGGCAATTTCCCTACCAAACAGGCTCAACATCTAGTTCCCAAATCACCTCAAGGCTGCCTGGTAGGGCACTGATGTGACAGTGTGCTGCAATTTAACTGTGGTTTTGAGCTGAGGTTCAGTCTGAGAAGCAGCAATGTGATGCATAGGAAATATGAGAGAAATCACAGAATAAAGACATTTGGCTGGAAGACAGTGTGACTTAAGAGTATGTTAGTGTCTCAGATCTATCTTGGACAAAGGCTTTGATGTCTCTGCTCTGCCTTCATCCCTTCAGTTCACCAGAGACTTCTTACTGTTATGTGGATGTAAAGGAAGCTCTTTAGGGAATAGAAGCATCTCACTGTATTCATCCAAGGCTTGGTACAGAGAGATTCTAACCTCAGAAAGGCACTCCAGGAACATGTGACATACAAACCAATCCACAAAAATACTTACTGACCTAAACTATGGGTAGTTTGCTAGGACAGCAAATGACACATTTTATATCCACAGGAAGTAACTCCAAGAACTTTTTATTACAGTTAATTCTTCAAGCCAGAACGTTACAGCCATGCCCTACACTTTCTATATATAACACAATTAAGCTTATGCAGAATGTTTTGAGAGGTTTTTTTTCCCTTTTTTCACCACACAAATATTTCAATTGCTCAACAGCAGAAGTGAATAGTGGGTGCATGGCAGCCAATTAGCTTCTTGGAGATGTTTTAGTTACCAACAGAGCACCAGCAGCTCCCTGAAGCTGCTTTTGTTGCTCCTGCAGCAATTTGTTTCATTGAGCCTTCCCTTTCTTAAGGCTGAGTTTGGATTCAATCCCTGCAGGTTGACACTAGGGTGATATACAGAATTAAGGTTTGTAAATCTCACAAGAGCAGCCTTGTACACAAAACTTCCACTACAAAGACACCTTTACATTGTAGATAAAGCACATACTGACTGCAGAAACCGAAAAGATTGCCTTCCCACTGGCAGGAACTTGATTTAATACCAAACTCTGCATACAGTGCCACGGGGATGGATACCTCTGAATGGCTTTGTAAATTGAGAAGAATGAGCTAGTCTTGAAACTATTGAGAGTAGCACTAGATGAGAACAAATTACTTGTGTGAGAAACAGGCGCTGGTACCTTTTCTACTCCATCCGAAGATATAGGAAATTGAAGGATCTCTAAGAGAGTTAGGACTATAAATGGGAACCAAGTCTCATGTTTCTGTAATTTAGTTGAAGGACCAGAGATACCTTCCATGCTCTTGCTGAAGAAAAGGTGCAAGTAGTACTCCAAATACCTAAGGTCCAACAAAGCAGTAATCTACAGTGATTTCTGTACACATAGATATTTTTGTAAAATACAGCTTCAGAAAGTCTCAACAGTTACACATCACAGCTACACGTAGTGTGTCATGCCCCTGAGAGAATAAAGTTTTAACCCTGACATGTGCATCAACAATGATCACAAGGAACAGAAACAACTTATATTCTGGCTTCTGTTTAGTGTTTTCCTGTATGGTATTATTCAGTGATAATTTTGGAGGGAGGTGGAAAGAATCATAGAATGCATCAAGTTTGGAAGGGACCCTCTAAGGTCTTTTTGTTCAACATCCCTGCAGTGAGCAAGAACACCTTTAACTAGATCAGGTTGCTTAGAGCCCCAAAAAGTTTGACCTTGAATGTCTCCAGGAATGGAGCCTTCACCACACCGCTGGGCAACCTGTTCCAATATTTCACTACCCTCATTACGAAGAGCTTCTTCCTCATGTCCAACCTAAATCTACCTTGCTCCTGTTTAAAGCCATTTCCCCTAAATGGTCCTAAACAGGACGATTCCTAAGGAAGGACAAATTCTGTGGAAGACAAAAGTAAATATCAGGAGGCTGTACAGGAACAAGTGACTGAAATTACTGCATTTCTCAAGTTTCTTTTTTAATTGAATCAGTGTGTTTGTTTTAGACAATGGAGTAAAAGTGCCTGATAACCTCAACAGAAAAAATAAATCTGTGTTCCCTTTAGCTGCTCAGAGCACTGCTTCTGTAGAGATGCCTCAATACTAATCTGTGCCTTTTGACTTCACCCGCAATTTTTTCAGCAAATTTCACTGCATTACCGTTACAAATATCACAACTGGTCTTCCACCTTTTGACTCCCCCTGCCACCTCCCTTTTCATTCATTAGGTTGGCAGATCTGGTGATCTCTGCTTAAAATATTTCACATCTGCATGTGCCCTGAGGTGTCCTTCAATGAAAGTGAAACACACTTTGGACTTCCTTGGGCTACGGTCCAAGGCTTAGATCCTGTCTAAGTATTCCTGTAAAAGTGGATCTCTGCTCTCAAGGTGCAATTGAAAATGAAAGAAATCATGAAGATATGATTCTGATTTAACTGACAAACAGCACTTTGGGAAAACCACTGAGAAAGGCACCAAAATCTCCTTTTAAAACAAAACTGAGGTGTCCTTAAATGCTCAGTGCACAGGGGAGTGAAAAAAAATACTGCAGTAGTCATTTTAAAACCTCACACAGAGGAGGCGGATAGCAAGAACTCTGCATGCATCTCATGAATGTTCTACTTTCTCCCTTTGAATACAGAGATCAGTCTTGGACAGAGTGTTAAAGCCTTGCCATGAAGGGCTATTCTTTGCTGTTACTTTAGGCTAAAACAAAAGACACTTCAGGAGATACAATCATTGCTGCCTAGTTCCTTTTCCTGGGCTCCTACAATGGGCCCCAGTTCTTTTCCTTTCTTTATTTTTTTTTCCCTCCTTCCACACATCTTTCTCTTATTTTTCTCTTCTGTCCTTTTTCTTTCTGCCTCATTGAATCCATTAAGGCCTTTATATAGCTTGCTATTGAGAAATAAATTTTCTTTGGGATCAGTGACTGAGTCTTAACTGCTGGCAAGCAAGGCTTAACTCCTCATGGGAGGGAAGAGAAAATGATTGGTAAAAGGTAGGAAAAGTCCATCTCTGAACTTGGGATCTCTGACCACACTGGATACATTGCAATGTCAGCTCAAGGAAAAGGAACATCCTAATCCTGGCAGATTTTCCACCTCTTTCATACATGAGTCTTATTATATTGAGTTATCTTTCTGTTCATACTTTCAACAAGATCAGTATACTCTTTTCAATTATTTTCTTTGGTTTAGGTCCATATGCCAGTCCTTTTTGCACAGCTGTAAATTAGAAGGCACTGTCATCAATGAAGATGTGCCACTATGAAAGAGATGTAAAATTGGATCCTCTCCCAGTTAATACAAAATTATCCAGTCAGAAATATAAAGAGTGTTCAGGTCTGCCAATAGTGTGATAAACTATATCAAAGACAGTAAAGCTGGATTCAAACCAAGTCCCCTGCGGCTTACTACAGAACAGACCTGCATGCAAGCTGGAAAACCTGTATTGCTCTGGGATGATAAACTAGGTTTTATACAGGTGCACAATGCAAAAGAAGCAAAGGAGCTACAGAGGGACCAAGCAGAGACCCATCTAAGGACACAGAAATAAACCTAACACCTAGTTCTATCTAGCATACAAGAGGTCAGCATACAAACAGGCCAGCTCAAGCAGGTGTATACGGGCTGGTGCGGAAGCTGTTGTCTCTCCCTGCCTTGCTTGTGGTAGGAAACTTCATGGAGTCATTTTTTTGCCATGGGGATACATTCTAACAATGATGGCCTTGGCAGGTATTTCCAAATCCAAAAGCTTGTAATGAAGGAGCAAAGCCCTCAAACCTTGAAGTTCTTCATAACTGCTACATAAACTTGAAAGCATAGCAACTGTCTGCCTGACAGTCAAAAAATTCAAAAAAATATAAGCTGGGGAGAAGGAGGGAACAAAATAATAATTAAAAAAAAAAAGTTGAAACCCAATTTACTATTAGTGTGCCTTTCTGTTGTCTCTAGTCTAGATAATGATCTTATCTGGGAGGATGAACAGTGAAACATACATAAATTATCCTATGTTACCCAGCACTGCAAATGCAGGTGGAGGAAGGAGCATGACTATAAAAAGTAAGGGGAGGATGTGTAGAGTTCAACAGCGAGAGATGACACCACACTCAGCCAGCCAGAGCCTGACAGCTTATAATTTGCATTTTAAACTGTTCACACAAATGCTGGGGCTTTCCTCAATGTAAAAATTAAAAAAAAAAAAAAAAAAAAAAAAAGCATAACCAATGGTTAAGGACAGTTGAGCCTTTTTTTATTTTTCTAGTAATGTATAGTGAGAAGTTTGATTTGTTGGAATAAACTCTCAGCAGCTGAGACGCCTACTTCTGTTGAACTTTTCAGGCCTATCAGAACTACAGCCTGACAGAAGGGCTTCAGAAGCACTTTAGATTAATAAAATCAGGGCTCTACACCTTCAGTTAAACCTTGCTAAAATGTGAGGCCAGTTAAATATCTTTTAGTACATTTCAGTGGCCATCTTATTTATTCATTATAATCATCATCTCATTTACTAATTATATACTGTAGTTTTCAATGATTGTTTCCTGCCCATCACAGATTAACAATGATGCTGAAAATATTTCCTAAGCCATTTTGTTATTATTGGTAATAGGTCTATGTCAAGATGCCCCAGTCAAGCAGGCTGTACCTTACCCTTTTATCTCTGGTCCTGTAATAGATAGATTTAATGCAGACTTCTACAATTTTTAACAATTTACACTTAAGAGGCTCTTCTCTGCACTCAGCTCAGCAAATCAAACTGATTAGTGGAACTAATGAAGAACAATGCAGCATTGGGAAGGACAACAGCCACCCAGTTACAAAATGAATTTCAGAAAGTCCATCTTAAGCCCCTCATATCAATCACAGCTAGGAAACATACTTAGTAGATTTTGCAGGACTCCTTTCTAAGTTTGAGATATAAAGCTTAAATAAAACACTCAAGCCAGGAAAAGTCTGGCAGTTCAAATGGAACCTAACTAAGTTTGCCAAAGAAAATTTAGAATAAGACAGGTTCTCACCTGAACTCTTAAACAGAAAAGAGTTACAGAGAATGTTACAGATTAAGGCACTGTACACGTACAAAGGAAAAAGAAAAGAAAAAAGTTAGCAACATAAGAATACAATAAAATGATGCCAGCAGTTACATTCAAGCCAATATCCTGCTTACTTCTGACAGGGAAACCAGTACTGCTGCTCTTTTCAGAAAAGGAAGTTCTCTGCTTTCCTAAGGTGTTTATAACTTTTCCAATGATGTCAGGGTAGAAAGTGAAATACTTGACTGAATATTGAAAGTGACAAGTCAAAAAAAAAAAACCAAAAAAACCCAAAACCAACACAAAGAAAAAGGAGCACCTCATACTTTTGTGTTTATAAGTGATAACTACACCAGGAAAGCTTGCAAGGTCATTTCTAATACAGTGATGCAAATTATACTCTTAACTGAACATCTTTTCATAGATGCAATGGATAATATGAGTCAATCCAATGAAAAATTAGGAGAAAACTCATGAATGTTTCATGAGCTGATACTGTGTAATCATTAATCTATTATTTTAGATTTTGACTTGCAGGACCATTTAATCAAAGATCTTAGACAACTCATGTTTAGGTAGAGAAAGTGGCTGTATCAGTGCTTTTCTTTACATAGCACTTAAACAGATGTGAGCACAGCAATATTTTTCAGCAATGCTTCCAGTGCTACGATGAAGAGAGTAACTACAGAGTGAAAAGGAGTAGCAACTGATAAGCAGGACCACATGAATGTCTTCTAGCATGCTTTCAAGTTAAAGCTTGATGAGACAGCAGACAGCATGCAAGACATTTTCATAGTTGATTATGATCTGGAAAAAAACAAGCAAATTTGCTTTAGAGCAACATCACAGCTTCTAGAAGGGGACACAGCCTCCTATTCATCTAGATTGCTTTGTAGACACATAACATCTGTGAAAGAGTTGATACCTTCTACACATGCGTGTGTCAAGTCAGGACAACATTTCCATAATTTTAATTCTGGGTTTCTTGTTCACAGACCCTGCATTCAGTATATATGCAACATTTGAAGTATGAAAACTAGCATACAAATCACCTCGAATATAGGAATAAATTATTAATGGCAAGAACCTCAGAAAAGGCACAAACATTTCTCCTGAAAGCCATCAGAAACACCTGAAATTATTTTGGTATTACAGATCTGCTAGAATGGGAAACTAAAAGGTTTTGTGAGAAAGGCTGACTTTCAAGAACAGTAATGGAAAAGTTTGAAACATCTCGCTAACAGTGTCACAAGCACTTTATTTGGAGTTAAACTTTATGTTAGGTTTAATATATTTAATATCTTAAAGTATTAAATATTCATCATCTGAGTAGATGAGTTCTGTGGTAGTGCCAGTTGGAAAATGATGGGTTTATTTTATGACAGCTTTTAAGGCTTGGATTTTTTTTTTTTCTCACCATGCATTAGGATGCAGAGAAAAAAAAAGAGTGAGCCAACATCTTGAATATTCCACAGAAGGCAGCTGTATAAGGATAGTAAATCTCTCTTTTCCCTTCTCCATTTTGTCTCCTTGCCTCTTTCTCTCCACCTATTCTGTCCCACAGAATTACTTTGAACCTGGTTCTAGGTACCATAAAACACTTGGAAAACAAGACCAGTGGGGTCCCACCAGTACCTCTGTACTGGATCATAGGATCCCACTAGTCTGTAATTTCTGTTTCAAAGGATTTCATCCCCATGTAGCATGCACAATACATGACTGCTATGTCTTTGTTTAGCTGATCTGGGAAGGCAGCAAGATGGCACAGGTTTCCAGTGGCTTTGGCTGTAAGAAGTATGGCAAGTATAAGAATATGAAAATGCTTAAATATTAGTATAAAGTGAACTCATGTCCAGGAAATAAAGGTAATGCTGGGAACCAATTACCATGTCATCCATTCATCTGGTAAAAAGCTTTCCTTCCTAATTGCAAGAACATAACTGGAAAAAGAAATTATTAATATTCACTACGAAAGATCTTCATTTTATGTTGTCCTGTGCAACCTGCTCTAGGTGAACCTGCTTTAGCTTAAGTGTTGGACTACATTATCTGCCAAAGGTCACTTCCAACTCCCACCGTTCTGTGATTCTGTTATTCTGTGTTTCTTGAGAAACAAGGGACCCTCTGCATAGGCAGACTGCTGAACACCACAATGTCTCCTAAAGAACACAGCACTCTACTGGGCTGCTTCTTCAGGATTTTTAGAAACAGAACTGCTGCTCACAGTAATCTAATCTAAATGGTGCAAATAGATGATGAGTCTACTTCTTAAAGAACCTTGGGTGGTGGGGTTTTTTTGTGGTTTTTTGTGGGTTTTTTGTTTGTTTTGTTTTGTTTTTGTTTTTTTTTAAGTTGAATCTTGGGTATTCAATTTTCTTTGCACATTCTGTTGTAAGATTGTCTCTAATTGAAAAGCTTATTACTCTATTTCACATCTCTTTCTCAGGCTGTTTCACCTAACTGCATCCAGGAAGGTAGCTGTCAAAATCGCACTGAAATAAAATCAAATAAAATTTATTCCATCTCTATCAGTAAGCTGAGATCTTTAGCTAAGCAAAAAAAAAAAAAAAAACCAAACAAACAAAAAACAAACAAAAAAAGCAAGAAACTATATAAGCTGAAGGCATCTCTTGGGATATGCATATGAAGAACAGTAAAGATATGAATGTAAACCACAGAAATGGAAAATATACCCGTTCCAAAATCACCAGCTCTCCCTATCAGCAAATTATTTCTACCAGTGCTGTTTTTCTTAAGTGCAGCTTTGCACAACCTTCTGTGCATGCACACATATGCACTCCCAGGATATGTTTTTTCCCCTCCATTGCTGAGTCAGATTATATTATGGTAGAATAGATCACCATCTTCAGACAGTCTTTCTCATGGAAAGAAGAAAATTAGTTGAGCTCAGTTTAATTTCTTCAGTGCCAACTGTAGCTACCTCAGACAACTCTGAACCACTTTTGTACCTCCCTGGAGTGTATGCTTCAAAAATATATGGACATCTATCTTGTCATTCCCTTATATCACCTTTTCTTCTCTATGTTTTTCTCTTTAGGTTTTTTCCCCTCTCTGAACAATTCATGGTTATTTGTATTTCAAGACAGTCTTTCTCAGCATTTTTATTGCAGTGACTCAAGAAAGGAAGGGCTACATAAATCTGTGTCTGCAAATCCTTAGATTAAAAATACAGTACCAGATTGACTGGCATAGTTAGCAAACAGGCAGAATTGGATAAAGGGTTTCTACCAAAATTTTGATAGGAAGAAGAATGAGTGTGCTTGAGAAAGGTGAAGCCCCACACTACATTTCAAATATTTCAGATATAAACCAGAACTACCAAACCAGAAAGAAATAAAAATATCCAGCCACACTTCCAAACTAAATAATAAACAGCATAAATTAAATGCATTAAATGTTTCAATCCACTATTTGTTTTCTTTGGATACTTTAGTTCCAACATGAGAAATGAATGCCACTTTTTTAGAGCTCCACCACCACCTCCAGAACTCTGGCTCTATCTCTCTCTCTAGTTGATTAATCATAGAATGGTAAG
>WBNM01035419.1:0-15565 GCA_013399055.1 Ramphastos sulfuratus
TCTATGATTCTATGAGTCTGAGAGAGGTGACTCGGAGGGGACAGACCCAGTTTTCACATCAGTCACTGCATTAGCTGTAACAATCTGGTCTCCTACAGTAACAAGATGCAAGCCTGCTGTTCTTGCAGTTTGCTTTGGGTGACACCACTCTATCTCAGGGACCCTACATGCTCAGTGCAGAGGCAGGTACAACACTTCTCCCCACTATTTAGAGGAGTAAAGCCTACAACAGCCAAGAGGAAGTAAAGCCTGCAACTCTGCTGCTCATCCTGAACATTCTACTGCAGAAAACTTTGTTTCTTGGTTTTGTTGTGTTCCCATTTCTACTGAGATCAGTAATCACAGCAGCCCTGGGAATGTGTGACCTGGAAAAACACAAGCTGTATAAGGGTGTGGGAGAAGCAGGAGGAGGCAACTCAGTACAAACACTCCCCAAAGAAATAAAACACTGGTACGTGTCAGAGACAACCTGACTGCACCAGCATAAGTGCTGAAAAATCAGCAAACACTGAGTTCACAGAAGCCAGCACTGTAATCTACCTGTGCATACAAAGAAGGCAGAACTTCACAACACTTGGTGAAATCCATGCTGGGAAACAGTGTGGTATGGAATCACATCTCTGTCTCACAAGTTCATCATGATAGCTGTCAGCTACATCAGAGGAGAGCAGTTACCTTCAGTGGCGCACCACTGGCAGATCTGGCTTTTATGATGCTAAAATGCTCACAAATTATAAATACAAAACAGAAATATATTTGGAAGGGAAAGCAGAGGAAAGCTGGCACACAGAAAGCAAGAGGAGGATAGAGGACATTTTATGGTAGCCTTGGGTTGGTAGTTAGACTTGATGACCTTGGAGGTCTTTTCCAACCTTAATGATTCTGTGATTATACGTATACACATATAAACACAAGTACATGAAGTCCTGAGTTAAATGTTAATTTTTTAACAGTTTTCCAAATATGAACATTTTGAATCTTTTCCATACAGAGCTCCAGGGATTACCCTTCTTCAGACTTTTATTTCCCCAAAGCTACATAATGCCAGGCAGTATAAAGCAATAAAACTGCACAAACAAAATACTTTCATACTACTGCAAAGTCTAAAAAAAAAGTTAAATTAAACATGCAGGTTTGCTTATGTCTGAACTTCATATGAATTATGAACTACTCAGAAAAGTAATTCATTTCTCTTTGCTACTAAATAAAATCCTGACCTTGTGAGTTTTCCAGCTATTGGGAAAGAGATTCTCCTACAATTTTCTGAAGACATGCCATCTCACACTAAAATCTCTCATTTCTCAACCTTTTTACAAGAGATGCCATGCTAAATTAATTACAAAATTTGAAAAAATGGAGGGGAAAGGAAAAAAACCCAAACAAAAAAATCCCACCAAACAACCAGAAAAAAGACCTCACAGTAAAGTAAGATCCATCAATAATAAAAACTTTGCTACATGAGAGTAAGAATAGAGAGGTGCTACTATGCCTAATTGTCAGAAAAGCCTGCAATAGCACCGTCTTTGCACTTCTCTTTTAAGCAAAATTTCCTTTTCAAGCAGATTTTCTAAGAAAATGGAGATGGAAATAGCTCTTGCAACTCATACTTGTATATGTTGATTGTTCAGAGACCAAGTTCAGGTCAGTGCTGGAGGAAAATGATCCTATCTACAAGACACTGACTAGGCTTGAGAGGTGGGTCCGTGCCAAGCCTCATGAAGACCACCAAAGCCAAGCACACAGTCCTGCACATGTGTTGGTGCAATCTCATGGGTTGGTGCAATCCCAAGCACAAATAGAGGCTGGGTGGTGAAAAGCTTAAGAGCAGCCCTGCAGAGTAACTTGAGTGTACTGGTGAATGAAAAAGTTAATATCAGACAGTAATATGTGTTCGCAGCACTTGCATCCTGGACTGCATCAAGCTAGCATGTTGAGGGAGGTGATTCTTCTCTAATCCACTCTGGAGAAACCACATCCAGCTTTGGGGTCCCTAGCATAAGAACAACACAGACCTGCTCAAGTGGCTGCAGAGGAGGGCTACAAAGATGTTTAGGAGATTGGAGCACTTCTCCTATGGGGACAGGCTGAGAGAGTGGGGTTATTCAGCTCAGATAAAAGAAGACTACAGGTAGAATCTATAGCATCCTTTTAGTACTTAGAAGGGGCCTACAGGAAAGATGGGAATGGACTCTTTATTTTGGAGTAAAGTGTTACAGTGAGGACTAACAGTTTTAAAATTAAAGAGGGTAGATGTTAGGAGGAAGTTTTTTGACCATGAGAATAGTGAGACTCTGCAACAGGTTGCCAAGAGAAGTTGTGTATGCCCCTTCCCTGGACATGACCAAGACCTGGTTGGATGGGGTTTTGAACAACCTGACCTAGTGGAAGGTGTCCCAGCCCATGGATGATCTTTGAGGTTTCTTCCAACTCAAAACATTCTGTGATGATATTATTCAATTTACTGGTTGTCATACTCTCTAATAATTTTATAATCAGTGTGGAATTATACTCTTTTCAGTATTTTCCTGGGATACATTCAACAAAAACCCTTATTTCCCAACATTATTTATCTTACCATAGTAATAATAATAATTAATAAGGAAGAGACATAAAACTTCTCACATGGCAATTTAATTCAATCATTTGCAAATTTTTCTTCTGTTTAAGAAATTACTTAAGTAGGCTGTGAATCTTACATTTCACTTATAATCAAGATCTCTGCAGAATAGGCAAAGTGGCATTTTGCAGCTTTAAAGCATTTGGTCTTCAGTTTCAACATTGTTTTCCATGTTGTTGTCACTAAGACATACTACAAGCCTGCCTTCCCAAAACATATGCCAAGCCACTTTTAAAACACATTTCTTTTTTAGTAGCAAGGGCAGAAGATGTGCAGATAAGCACACTTCTTGTTAATGTTCTCTCTACACTATTGACATCTTAATTCTTGCAAGAGGAGAGTTCTGATGAATGGCATAGTTATCTTCAATTTTAGAAAGAAGTAATAAAGATGTGTATTTAAAACCTCTCTGTCCTGCAGTTGCTTGGCTCTCTGTCACATTTCACTTTAAGTAGCTTAGGTATCAAAGGAAGGACTGAGAAATGTGGCCTGGAGAGATCTTCATTTATTCAGTAGGAATGGATCACCCAGGAGACTAGCAGCTCCATGGCCAAGTCATATTGCAAGTCAGGGTTAATTCTTCATTCAAAGTGGTGTTTGGATGTTAATATGCAGGCACATAAATGTTAAGCAAAAAAAATGGTAATTGCTGTCTGATCTAGACTGTAGCAAGAATAAAGAACTAATCCTTCTCTTAAAATTAGTGATATTAAGCAAATACTAACAACAAAAATTGACACTATCTGGGACATTCAGTTCAGCTGCATAAACATTTACAACATTTTGACACTTTTGCTTATAGCACTTTTAACTTTTCTTCTAAAAATGCCTGTTGAAATGTTTAATTAAATGCTGACATGATTTAAAACGTGAAAATATCAAAGTATAAATTAGATGATTAACCTTAACATCACAAAATGTAAAGGACCAACAGCACATCAGATTATTAAATCTGCTGAAATCTCTCTAGTGTGTGACCTTAAGAAAATAAATTCAGTCTAACAACCCTGAGGTACATTACTGGCAACCAGCCTCCAGCCAGACTTTGTGCCACAGACCACAGCCCATGAGCCTTACAGTTCAGTCTAATTTCAGCCTATCTCATTGTCCTCTTGTCTAGTCTGCACTTCATCACTTTGTTTATGATGATGTTACTGGAGGCTGTTGAAAGCCTTGGCAAAATTAAGATTAACAACATCCACTGCTCTCCACCTGTTCTCTGAGCTAGTCATGTCATTGTGGAATGCAATCAGGTTGGTCAGGTATGATTTCTCCTTTGTACATTCATGCTGACTACTCAACTCATTCTAAGGCAGCAAAAGCAAAAGGCAGCAAAAAGTAACAGGAAAGTGAAGGCTAAAGCAAAGGATTCAAAGAGATATTGAGGAAGGTCATCTGTGGAAAGGAACAGTCTGAGATCACAGTTACAGAAGTAAAGAACGTTTACAATGCACGGGTATAAGATTATGGCATTCATAATTCTGAATTTTCTATCTTCTGAATTATTGTGTCTTTAGCAAGACTCATTTATGTAGTATTTGTGAGAGAAATGGAAATAGAAGCAAAAGCAAAGGGTGTGCTCATGTGCACACACCAAGCTATTTTTTCCGTGCAAACAGAATACAGAACTCATGTATTCTGCAAACCCAATACAGAACTCATGAACCTAAAAAGCTGTATACAGGCCAATATAGCAAGGCACTATCTGTAACTTCACACACACAGAAAACATACACAATCTCTGCCCTCATTCCAATCTCATACTTCTCTTAAAGCAGAAAAATACCATTAAGTGATATTGTAAAAGAGAACTTTAATGCAGATAAATGTTCCTTGGCAGTAACCAGAAAATTCATCTTCACTTGTGACCCAGAGCTTAATCTGCAGTGAAGTCTATACAAATTAATACATTAGCCTACTAAGTTATCTATCCTGTGAATGTTATTTCATATAAGTTGTTTTTATTTGCTGATAACCCAAATATTGTAGTTAAATTGTACTTTTTAGATGTCAAATTTTGAGTCTTTTAATTAACTAAGAAGAAAAACCAATTTTACAATTGCTGATAACCACATGACTATTAAAAAACCCCAAACAACTAATTTTAATATTCTAATGTATTATGTACTCTCGGTCAACTAAACTAACATTTTCAACAGATATTCCACTTCATATAAGACATTTGGATGTTTTATTCCCAGTAGTGTCCACTAGCTATACACCTTATGCTTCAGATTCAGTCCTTACATCTTTAGACATTGTAATTCAGTTAAAAGTCCATGTTAAATAAGATGCATTGTGATGTTCAAAACGCAGCTTTGAGTTCCCACAGGACAGAGAAAGGTTAGACATGTCTTAACATCTAAGGTCCACAATAAACAGAATAGACAGTGTGAGTTGGGAATATATCCATGCAGCATTTATTGTGAGTCACAGCACTGCCCAGGTAGCTAGCCATTCTCTCTGCAAGTTCTCATCTATGCACAGGAGACTCAGATAATGCCCAGCAGAGCAAAGAGCTTGCAACTGTAAGACAGCTTCACTAAAGCAGAACCTTGACACAGATACTAAGGAAACAATACATTGTAAATACTCCTACTTACTGTAGAGCATGGTATTTCAGCTCAGGAAGCTCCCTGAGTTAATCATAAGATCAGACACAAAGTATGAGTTGACAGGTAGAAATCTGGTCCTGTTGGATGTAGGAGGTATAGACTGACCTTTCAGTCTTGCCAGCATAATTATTCAATGCATTTGCATTATAATGTATTTGCATTATAAATTGCTTCTACACAGTAAAATTAGAAAAGCAAGGGGATATTCAAAGCATATAGAAGGTAGCTCTGGATGTGTTCCTCTGTGACCTGAGATAGATTATGTTCCTGCTCTGGCAGGGGGGTTGGACTTGATGATCTCTTTGGATCCCTTCCCACCCCAACATCCTGTGATCCTGTGATCCCAGGTAGAGAATATGCCCAAAAGAGAAGTAGGGAAGATGATATGCACATAGATAATCCATAATTCAAACAGGTCAGAAATTACTCAAGGCAAAAATGACAATCTTTTCTATCTCTGGTTTATGAGCCACTTTGAACCTCTTCCCTAATCATCAGACTGTCCTTTGTTAGTGTTAACTACCCATCCAAACTTAGCTCTGAAAGACAGAATGAAGCTAGGGTCAAGAAGCAAAAGAGAGAAAGCACACAAGGAGATATAAGTAATAATTACTACTGTTTAAACAATTTTATCATATCTGACTATCAAAACTGCCCAGGTCAGTCATAAATTGAACAAGTCATTTTGTTTAACCTTATTCAAGTGATCATCAGGTGTCAAACTGACCTGGCAAATCAGGTAAGATTTATAATCTGGAACCTTGGTCTCCATTACTTTCCTAAATTAGAATATTCCCTATTAGAATAAAGGCAATACAAAAATCATTCTGTACGTTCTGAAAAGCTAGCTCTCAAACACCACTGTAAGCACAAAGGCTAACAACTCCATGCTACTCTGAACAGGAAAATTAAGAGAATTTTTGTTAGCATTTCCTTAACAAGATCATTAATGGAAAGAATGAAGTGAGAACATTTGCCACACTTCACCTTTATGCCTAGTTAGAGAATAGAATGGAATGGTTTAGGTTGGAAGGGACCTCAAAGATCATCTAGTTCCAATCCCCTGCCATAGGCAGGGACACCTCCCACTAGTACAGGTTACTCAAGGCCTCATCCAACCTGGTCTTGAACACCTCAGGGAGGGAGCAGCCACAACCTCCCTGGGCAACCTGTGCCGGTGTCTCACCACCCTCGCTGGAAAGAACTTCTTCCCAGAATCTAGTTTAAATCTCCCCTTTGCCAGTTTAAACTCATTACTCCTCGTCCTGTCATTACAAATTCTAAATAGTCCCTCCCCAGCCCTCCTGTAGGCCGCCTTCAGAGACTGGAAGGCCACTCCAAGGTCTCCTCAAAGCCTTCTCTTCTCCAGGCTGAAGAGCCCCAGCTCTCCTAGCCTGTCATCATAGCAGAGCTTCTCCAGCTCTCTGATCATCTTTGTGGCCCTTCTTTGGACTCATTCCAACTAACTTCACCTTTATGCCTGGTTAGAAAATGCACAACACAGAAGATTGTTCACGAACAGCGCTAGTCAAAAGATGCTGATCTTGGGAGTCAGGAAAGGAAATAGTTATGAGCAAGCAACAACTTGCCCCTCAAAACTATTTGGAGTGGCAGACTGTCACGATATCCCTATGAATAACAATTTTTAAAGTCTACGAAAGGAGTATTAGAAGGAAAAGTATAGTGAAAGAATTATTTCACCTTTCTGACAATCTCTCCACACAGTTTTTCGATTCTTCTCATAGTGTTCATTCAACCAGATGAGGATAGTTCGTTCATGTGGAGAATATATATTACTGGATAAGGGGTCTGATTTTATTCTTGGCATGGTCTGTGCTTTTCCCACACTGAACAGATCAGCGACTTTACATGAAGAAACACGAGGAAGAACAAACACCTGAAATTAGAAGCAGTGTCTTTAAGCACAAACTGTAAAAACAAATTTGAGTTGAATGGTTAAAAAAACCCAAAAACACCAAACTCAGACCAACCAATTCACCAAACTCAGACCAACCAATTCATACTCAAAAAGTTTTGATAATTTAGAAAATATTTGAGAAATTACACATTAGCACAAATCTACAACACACAAGAGAACAGATTTGTTGAGGTTTTAGTAAATTCCTTTGCTTCCTTAAACAAAATCCAAACTGAAGCTTTCAAATGGTCTTTGGAGTCTGGAAAGGTCCCAGATAATCAAAAGCTGGCAAATATTGTCCCAGTTTTCAGGAATGAAAAGAAGGAAGAGTCTGGTAAGTATAGGCCTGTTAGTCTAACTTCATGGCCTGGTAATGTTATGGAGAAGATTATTCTGGGAAAAGACTTGTGAAACAAGGCCAGCATGGGTTCACAAGGGAAAAGTCCTGTTTAACCAATTTAATTTATTTTCATTAGAAGGTCAGCCATCTAATTGACCAAGGGATGACAGTAGATATGGCTTTTGGAGATTTTCTGGATAAAATGTCCAGCATACAGCTAGAAAGTTCAGCTGAACAATTGGCTGATTTGTTGAATTCAACAACTCATAGTAAAGAGAGTTACAGTCTGGCAGACAGACATCAGTGGGGTTGCCCCAGGCTCAATTTTAGGGTCAGTGCTCTTTAGAGATTGCATAAATGATCTGGATACAGAAACTGAATGTATGGTTTGCTGATGATACTAGTGGTGGACTCTCTGAAGGGTAGAGAGGTCTTACAATGAGATCTGGATAGATAGAGAGCTGGGCCATCACCAACCATGTGACATTTACACGAGGAAGTGCCATATTCTGTACCTGGAACAGGGTAATCCTGGCTTATATACAATTTGGGAAGATGAGCAAGTGCCTTAAACAGTCCCAGTGATGTCTAATTGCCTGATCTATACATACATATAGAAAATGCCATTTCATCTAATCAGAATGAAACAGCTTGCACCCCTTTTGTAACTGTTCCTCTTCATATGAGTTTTCAATAGCATATTTTAACCAGTACATTAGAGAAAGCATCATCTTCTTCAGGCAAAGTGTTACAAGTTTTTAATCACTCCATGTGTGGCAGATGGAGAGGACCCCTCTTACATATGGTATGATGCAGCTATAGCAATGTGTGGATTCACAGTTTCCACATTTCCATCTGAATTTTTCCTTCTTTCCAGATGACATGATGTACTGTCATCCATTGCTTCCAAGTGTTTCTGAAAACCCTTTTATGATATACTAATAGACAAAGCCTAGTTAACTATTCATGTACACAAGACTTAAATTAGAGCATCCATATTTAATTACAAATTAAAAAGTCACCTTGAAATTCCTTTTTTTAACCCTGAAGCATTTCAATTCAGAAAAGTCTAGTTCCATGCAAAGATGGCTGAGTTAATTAAATTATTTGGATTTCTCTTCATGGGACTTTATGTATTTGCACAGGACTATCTCAAGAGAAAAAGAAATCTCAAACTTTGATATCAGATACAATTCTGAAGATAATAACAGCCAAAAAAAGCTATCAAATATAAACCATTTCATGCTTTCTTAAAAGATAGTGCCTTTGTCCACTACTTTATTACAATATTCCTTCATCAGTATAACCTGATGTGTTATCAAAATAATCAAAACAGGAAAGAGTAATGCCAACTACATTTAGAAGAAAATATGTTATTCATCCATGACATATTTTTACTGTCTCTTGGCAAGAAGGTATGACTCCTCTCATAGTAAAAACATTTCTTATGCTTACAAGGATTTCCTGTCTTTTCCTGGGTTTGTGCCTGCTGCCCCTCACCACATCACTGGGCACTACCAAGTAGAGTATAGCCCTGTCTTCTTTACACATATTGACTAAATCTCCCTTGAACCCTCTCTTCTCCTGGCTGAACAGGTTCAGATTTCTCAGTTTCTCCCTGTATGACAGATGTTCCAGTCTCTTAAATCATGAAACCCTTCACTGGAGTCACACTCCAACATGTTCATGCACACCTACTGGGAAGACCAGATAATATTTATATTTTTCATTCATCTTCCATCTCCTTGAAAAGATAGAAGTATTTGGGTTTAGGCATACAAACTTTACTGATCACATCAGTATTTTTTGAAGCTGGCATGACTGCAGCATGGTACAAATAACAGCAGCAGGTTCAACTCAATCTGTGACACTTGATCATACCACAGATCATTTTCCAAAGTTTTTTGCCATCAGTTCTTCAGAATTCAAGCAGTAAATGTATCTACAATTTACCTTGTATATCTGCAGTAGCACATCTGTCCAAGCTTGTTTGCTCATTGTCTCAAATGAGCTGTCCTCCAGAATGAATAGATCCTTTTCTGAGTTTTCCATATCTCCTTTTCTCAACTCATGCATGTCACCCTTCAGATGAAGGAATGGGATTCATTTTCAGTATTCATTTCAACAGTTTGAATAGGAAATTCACAAGAGGATGAGAAGAAATCAATGGCACAAATAACTGATAACGTTTTCTATAGTGCAATAGCGATCAGCACTAGAACCATTTACAATGTGCTGCTATCTCAGGATTAAGAAGCATGGTACAGAACTGACAAGAGTTGAAAGCAGCAGTCAGGGCAGAGAGACAACACAAAGGAATTTTTTTTTTAGATGTTAAAATCAGTAGAAAGCATTAAAAGTAATTCTACTTTGAGAAAACGTATCTGTCAGAAATAAATCACAGGTATCAGCAGTACTGGAAGGAGCAGAAGAGAAAAAACAAGAGAGTTGGGTGTAAACCTTGGTGTTAGTTTAAATTTCTGTTCAATCTCATACATGTGCTTAGATTTATGCGATCCAAAATAGTCACCATGATAGCAATATTCAGGGTCGATAGCAATATTCAGGGTCGATAGCAATATTCAGGGTCCACAGAGAACTTACATTAGTCTTCAAAGGACACCAAGCATGTGCTCTTTGTTAAAAAAAAAAAAAAAATAAAACAACCCACTGAGAACTAATGAACAGAAAAATACCCTCACCAAACCTACAGTTTGCACTTGAATCCATTTCTTGTAGTCATCAGGTTCAAGCAGAAATTCTGGCATAACATGAGGAAGATATGCTCCTTTGCTTCTGAAATTATAAATCAGGAAAAGTTCATATGGTAGCAAAATAACTATTTTTAAGATCAGTCCAAGCTTTTCAGCTTGGTCAGCCTATGTGTAAGCTCTTCTGAATTCTAGCTGAGTAACCTTTGAACTAATGATGCAGTTTTATTAATTGCTTTAGATAGCTGCTATTTATGAAGTTCAGTTCCTATGCCTACAACTAAATGCTAAAAGCATATATAACTCTGAGTAGATTGGCTGCTTTATAAAAATTGTTCATCCATAAAGGATGCCCAGGGAAGTGGCTGAGTTACCAACACAGGAGGTATTTCAAAGACATGTGGACTTGCCACTTAGGGACATGGCTTAGTGATGGACTTGGCAGTGTTAGTTTTACAGTTAGATCTGATGATCTTAAAAGTCTTTTCCAACCTAAATGATTCTATGATTCTATACCACCATGTACTCTGTATCTTGCTTTCTGGAATGATGCAACACTCCAGAAGAAGAATCAGTAGGGTGGAATTAGTGAGTTTTCAGTTTATATGCTGTCAAGACATTGCCCAGCAATGCACTGTCTGATGACTCTAACCTTTAAGATACAATGGGATATATCCATTGATTCCTTTATTTACTATCAAAGTGGATGCCGAAGATGTGAAACAGGAATACATAAGCATTGTCCTTCATTAATGATGAAAGGCAAAGATACCATTCTACCACTGCTGCAGTGGCTCCTCTAAATCATCTGCCACTATATTATCTGTGTTGCACAGGAGAATGCTGTTACGCTTCTCTAAAGAACATGGATGAAAGCTGCAAATAGATGTCAAGTGCTGTTGGAGCAGTGTGCACCAGTTTCATAATATGTTCAGATACAGCTGATCCATGGTGCCAGGTCCAGCTGAAGAGCTGTAACTAGTGGAGTCCCCCAGGGATCAGTGCTGGGTCTGGTGCTGTTCAACATCTTCATCAATGACATGGATGAGGGGACAGAGAGTGTCTGCTCAGCAAGTTTGCTGGTGACACCCAACTGGGAAGCTTGGCTGATACAGCTGAACACTGTGCAGCCACCCAGTGAGACTTGGACAGACTGAGAGCTGGGCACAGAGGAACCAAATAAGATTCAACAAGGACAAGTGCAGAGTCCTGCACCTGGGGAGGAATAGTAAACTGCACCAGTACAGGTTGGGAGGTGATCTGCTGGAGAGTAGCCCTGTGGAGAGGGACCTGGGAGTCCTGGTGGATAACAAGTTGTCCATGGGACAGCAATGTGTCCTTGTGGCCAAGAAGCCCAATGGGATCCTGGAGTATATTAAGAAAAGTGTATCAGGCAGATCAAGGGAGGTTCTCCTACCCCCCTACTCTGCCCTGGTGAGACCTCATCTTGAGTACTGCATTCAGTTTCAGGCTCTGCAGTTTAAGAGGGACAGGGATCTGCTGGAGAGGGTCCAGTGGAGGGCTACAAGGATGATTAGGAGACTAGAACACTGCCTGATGAGGAGAGGCTGAGGGACTTGGGGCTTTTTAGTCTGGAGAAGAGAAGACTGAAAGGGAATTTAATAAATATTTATAAATGTCTGAGGGCTGTATGTCAGGAGTCGGGGGACAGACTCTGCTCACTTGCTCCCTGTGATAAGACAAGGAGCAATGGATACAAGTTGCAGCACAGGAGGTTCCACCTCAACACAAGGGGAAACTTCTTTACTGTAAGGGTCACAGAGCACTGGAACAGGCTCCCCAGAGCGGTTGTGGAGTCTCCTTCTCTGGAGACTTTTGAGGTCTGTCTGGATCCATTCCTGCGTGACCTGAGCTAGATAGTATGGTCCTGCTCTGGCAGGGAGATTGGACTTGATGACCTCTTTGGGTCCCTTCCAAACCCTGACATCACTGTCTGTTATTCTCAGACAAAAAGCTTTATTTAGAACATTATGTAAATGATGGGGTTTAAATGGCTTTACAGCATCTTCAGCACTAGGTGGGGATGGTAAAAAGAAGCGGAGATGCTGTGTTTCAGGGTTTCTGATGATCTCTAAGATCTCATGACATTAGACTTTCTCTGTTATAGATTCTCCTCCGTTTCACAGTAGTGACAGCCAGGAAGGATGAAGAATTTATCAGCCTTTTTTGATTTGCATCATCTTTGACAGTTGTTCTGTATTATGTGACAAGATAAGATTATCAATGAAGGTAGCTAATAGCTAAATCTGTTCAGAAGTAGCACTTCCATTTCTTAGCATATTATTAATATGAAAGATTAAGAGATTACAAAGACAGTCTACAAATTTTTTGCTAAAGCTAGTAATTACAGGACAAAGAGCATCAGTGAGATCACTGAAGACAAATCTGATCTGACTCTACTGAGTCTAAGGAGTGAGGCTCAAAGTCACCTTCTTTCATTATTAAGAGAGCAGAGTTCTTGTAGAACTCTTGCCTTGGCTATAACCCTACCAAAGGACACTTCATCTAGTGTAAACGTTAGAGGATAACCTAGGTTAAAATTACAGTTTTTAATGCATAAATCTTAGATCACAAAAGATAATGGACACTCTAAATCTGCTGTATATTCTTCAGTAAGAACTATGTTTGAAATATGCTAATTTAAAAAAAGAAGTGGAAAGAAAAGATGCATGTATCAATATTTTCTCATATACTTACTTAAGGAAAGCAAGCAATGTAGAACCCTCACTGTGGAGCTGCCATATTCTTTCAACTGGATCAAGGTGCAATGACTGGCTCGTTGTAATGCTTGGTAACATTACTCCACTCAGATGGAATAACATGTCATACAAAGTCTTGGTATCCTTGCCAAGGCCTTGTTTAAAACCCTTTTCTTCTGAAGAGGTCATCTGGATTTTAGACACATCTCTAAGACAGAAAGAGTTTCCCATATTATTCTTTTAAAAGCAAAAACAAGTTAACATTTTTATATCGCAATGATAAATCTAATAAACCACAAAGTAAAAGCAGCAGCAAGAAGGCTGAAGAGTACAGCACTTTCTCCTCTTCACAGAACTTTCATAATAGTGTAAGAATTATGAACAATGTGGAATATTTAATAAGTACATGTGAAAGATTTCAAAAATAAATTTGTATCTGTCACTGCTTTCTGCCAAACATAACTTTGATTTGTATCACGCCTATGTGTTTGTGTCCCAGGAGACTGGCTTCCTCACTAGTCAGTAGCAAGCTAAATAAGATCAACTAATTGATACCACCAAGGCCAATACATTTCCAGGCTATTTGCAAAACTGTAATGAAATTTGCTTCCCTATCTGTAACTTTATCTTTTAAAAAAGACACATTGTTGAATCATTTAGGTCACCAAAGAAGGGACAACTGCTAGAACTGTTCTTGTTCTGGGAGGAGAATCAATTTCGGTTAAGACTGACATGAAGTTTGAATTGCATCTTTCACCTACACTCGGTGATGTTATATCAGATCATCACAGTTGGAAATACATTTGAGAAAATGAAAAATAACACCTGAATGACATTTTTTTGTAAACAGCAGATGGATACTACAATTTTCATTTACAGCTGTGCATTAGAATGCGTTTATATTCCTCAGATCATATCCAAAACACTTTTGTATATATGCTATCATGTTAGTAGGCTGACATAGGTTAGCTCTAAGCAGATATTCATTACCTTCTTAGTGAATATGGGATTGAAATAGGATTTTGTCCATTAGACCAACCAAAGAGGGTGAACCAATTCTTAAGAGCAGTTTGGGTTTTCTGAAAGAAGATGTACTCCTCTTCATCTTCATCAGGAAAAAATGATAATTTACATTCCTTTTCTCTCTCATCACTTTGACTGGCAGTTTTACTCTCTTCACTCATTTCCCAATCACTCTCACTTTCAAAAGTAATATCTGACTCTGCATGGTACACACAAAAAAAAAAAAAAAAAAGAAGAAACATTTCTTATTTCCTTAGTTTTATCTAGTATAAAACAAATACTTTTGTTCTTTAATACACTATTGTTTCCAGAAAACAAAATAATAAAATACCCCAAACCTGTCAGACAATGAATAATCAACTTATTTCAGGAGTAAACAATTCAAGTGACATGAACACATCTTGGGAATAGAACAAATTAAATTCTTGGAATTTCATTTCACGTACAGAATTATTACCCAATGAGAAAAACATTAATTTATGCATGGCTTGCAAAACCACAGGCAACAATCTTAAAGAAAGTGTCTTACATACAGATCCAGTAGGTAAAACTTCATCAACTAATCAGTATTAGCTCCCCAGCCCCATGACATAGCATGGTTTGGTAACTGACTTGTGTTCAAACAGTATGTCAGGTATCACACAGGTATAACTAAGCCTTCATCCCAATCCATGTCACTGGACTTTCCTCCTCTTTGTTACACTTTCTGTCTCCTAAGTAATAACTTGGTCTAAAGTTAAGATTATCTATTTTAACAATTATTTGTTGTTAGCAACAACAATAATATTATTGCATAAAATATAACTAAGGAAACAAACAATTTTCTTCATAGCACAAGTAACTCAGATGATTCAGTCCTTGAAGGTGCATTTTAATACCCCTGTTGCACTTTTAATGTTTGATGAAATGATGCAAAAATAAAGCTAACACAATAGACAGTGAATGAAAGTTATTGCTGCAATTTAAGAAGAAAAAGGAGAATCGTGCAATATGGAGAAAAGAGACTGGTCCTTTATAAAATCATCACACAGCCCTATCTGAGTTTGTGCTGGCTGACACGTTACTTTTCCCCATCCTACCACTGCTACCTTTGCCAGTTTATTGCCTTTTCAGATGTTCAGAACTGAATTGTTCTTTTGAACTCTTCTTATGTTATTCTATTAAAAATGAACCATGTTGGTAAAGAGCTGCTACGTAATCTGCTTAACCATCCCTATTTGCCTTGGCAATACCCTACGGAATGATCACATCAGCTGATGCGTAAATGTTGAATCCTATCAGTGATGAAACAACAACAGCAACTTTCACTCTTCTAACCTCCTAGTTAGGAAACCAGCAACTGAAGAAAGAGATGTCAACTGCTTCAGATACTGACAACCTTACAACAGGTCTATTACTCTTAGTTCTTGTATCACAGTATCACAGTATAGCAAGGTTGGAAGAGACTTCAAAGATCATCAAGTCCAACCCACCACCACAGACCTCAAGACTAGACCATGGCACCAAGTGCCACATCCAAACGTGCCTTGAACACCTCCAGGGACGGTGACTCCACCACCTCCCTGGGCAGCCCATTCCAGTGGGGAATGACTCTCTCAGTGAAGAACTTTCTCCTCACCTC
>WBNM01035419.1:15825-54628 GCA_013399055.1 Ramphastos sulfuratus
GAGCTGACAGCTTAGCCAGCAGTTTGCTGTGGGGGACAGTGTCAAAGGCCTTGCTGAAGTCCAGGTAGACCACATCCACAGGCCTCCCCACATCCACCAGGCGGGTCACCTGATCATAGAAGGAGATCAGGTTGGAGAGGCAGGATCTGCCCTTCCTAAATCCATGTTGGCTGGGCCTGAGCCCTTGGCCATCCCTCAGGTGCGCAGTGCTTGTGGAACAGCACCTTAACAGCACACACTGATAATGGTTGTTTTGTAAAGCACCTCCTAAGTGCAACAAAAACGTTGAAGTCTAACCTAAGAACACAACTGTAACCTTGCAGAATCTAGCATATTTACAAAGTGTCTATCATTAGTTAGTTCCTGCCTACAGAAATAATGTCCTTCTGAGAAACTAATCCCTCAGGTTTGTTCAGTAATCATTTTTCTGCTGGTTTCCGGTTTCTCTGTGGACATACTATTGCAAGTGGGGCCTTCATATTTTAAGGGAGGGTTGTTTGGTTTCCTTTGTCAGTGGTGTTTTTATTTTGGGGGGGTTGGGGGCTTTGTTGTTGTTATTTGTTACTGCTTGGTTGAGTTTTAAATACTATGACTGATTTCCCTTCTACTTTATCTGCTAAAGGAAGAGTTTTTTTCTGTTTTTATACTTCAGGCCAGGTTGCCCATGGCGTAACAGAAGAGAACAGCTTTCTCAATATTCATTGATTATATGTGCATAAGAATTTCAGGGAAAGCTTACAAATATGAAAAATATCTCTTTAAAGCACTAAACTGAAAAGCAGCTGCAAAAGCACAAAGTTTTAAAGTGAACAGCTGCACCATACCTGATT
This sequence comes from Ramphastos sulfuratus, assembly GCA_013399055.1. Taxonomy (NCBI): domain Eukaryota; kingdom Metazoa; phylum Chordata; class Aves; order Piciformes; family Ramphastidae; genus Ramphastos; species Ramphastos sulfuratus. The sequence goes on from WBNM01035419.1 coordinate 16,656, forward strand.
GAGAATCTTCATAGGCTGAGTCAGTGGTTGCACCAAAGGAACTATGAGAAATTGATTGTGGAATATAACATGGGTGCAGAATAACTTCTCCGCTACTGCTTTCTTCACTATCTATAAAACAAGATCACAAGCTGCAGCTGAGAAAACACATTTTACTGTCTGTGCTCCAACAGTTTATAAAGTTTACAGCTTAAGTAACACTCTTATTTTAAGTTAATGTAGTCTTAGAATTTGGTCTTCAAAGCTAAACCTATTTCAGACCTGAGGAATTACTTGCTCACCTAAAAAACTTGTCTATTTCATCAAACTGTATCTCAGATGCCAGCAGCTCTAAAATATATACATGTCTGTATCCACATATCTTTTCCAACGTGAATTATATAATGATCTTAGTCTCTTCCCATAAACACAGCTACACACAGATAGGCAGAAAGGCAAGAGGGAGCAGGAGGCAGGCAGAGATGGGGCCAGGATGGGCGAGGAGGCAAGTAGGGAGATATAATGTAGATAAAAATATTTTTAGCCTCCCTTCATAGGCTTGCAAAAGGCTTTAAAATATGACTATACTCTTCGGCCTTCAGGGACAGTGATTAAAGAAAGCTGAAAACTATTCTAAACAGGCAAATAATGATAGCATTTTATTGTAACATCACATTGCTATCTTCTCCTTTGCTTTCTTCAAAACATACACAACTCTTGTCCTATGACTTTGTCATGGAAGGCCAAAATAGGCCTAAACATGTCCTGGCTTGCCCAGACATGTTTTCTGCTCTCCCTCCTTCTGCTGATGGGAGAAGCAAGGGTGGGAAAGGAAGACAAAGGCCTGGTGCCTTCGAGTCTCATTCTCTCCTCCAAACTTGTAAACTTGTAAACTTGTAAACCTACACATGTTTATACACTTGTTTGTGTTCTGCCCTAAAAGAGTAAAAGTAAGCCCTGACTTTACCTAATATAGTCCAGTTTGGCAAACTGCCATTCTGATTGGCTAATCTGTGGCCAAAGAGCCAGTAGTCTCAGGCTTCATTGATAAAAAGAGATGAACAAGCAATCACATCATGCTCTGCCTTATCATACTGCTGCCTCATTGCTCTCTGTCATTGTACCTGCCACGTTCTGTCTGCTGCATAACAACAAGTCCTGATACTTTGGGTTTGTCCACCTGGAAACTTTCCATGCCTCAAGTTTACCAGGTAATAGGCATTAAATGCTTTCACACAATAGGCTCACTTAGCCAGTGCAACATTGTGTCAAGACTGCATATCTGCAAGACATTCTGCCTGCACCTCTGCAAATCTCCGTGCCAAGTCTGGAGTAAAAGAGGAACCAGGATCAGGTCAGAGATCATCTGCGTCTCTCCCAGCACCCTGTTAGAGCCTGGGAAGATCTAGAAGGCTATTAAGGCATCAATAGAACTCTCTGCAAGTGTTTGGGTACTGTCTGGGAGCTGTAGTTAGCCCCAGGAATCCAGAGATAATATTTTGTGAGTACTTAAAGCCTCTTTATAATTGAATCCAAGTGTCTTCTCTGCCTTAAGCAGAAAGGAGCCGCTGAGTCCACCTAGTGGGCAAGCTTATAATCCATCACAAGAACAACCTCTCTTCCAGTTCTAATAATGTTTGTTATATTATTGCTAGTTATTTCTTAAATGTTCTAGATCCTCTGTTTTTGCTCTGTGTAATGTTTTTCATGACTGTGCAAAGAACCTGATTAAAAATAGGTAATGTGGAGAGATTATACTAATATAAAAAATAATAAACTGTATTAATTTTGAAATAAATCCCACCCATACTGCTACAGACTTATTGATGATCACCCTCTAACAGTATAATTTAAATTGGTTCATTTACTGTCAATTGCTTAGGTTGTTTTCTCTACCCCTAGTTCAAAAAACTTCAAGAAACATTCTGTAAGATTTAGGCTTCTTCAATATTTTTCAATAAACATCACCTCATTATTTATATGGTTTCCCCATTTTCAAAAAGAAAACAGAAGCTATTACACTATTGTTAAAAATGGAATTGTATTATTCTCTTGTAATTAATGAGGAAAAATATTATCTTGATATCCCTGAGATAGCATTGAAAAATACTGGTCATACTATTGGGAGTAATACAATTGTAAGAGATAGAATGTTGACTGCTTACTGTGTCTCAAAATAATTTGTTGATCAGAGCTGTGAAATGCCAAATATGGGTATAAAGTAAGAAGGCAGTTCTCTGCTGTTGCAGCAACTGGAATCATGAACCTGTTCAAAACAGAAGACAAAATTGATCATTTTTTGTTCTGCCATGGTAATCAAGATATTTCAGCACAAAAACAAAAGACCAAATGAAGGTGTCCAGACAGCTGCTTTTCTATTCTGGTTCAGTAGGAGAGGACACAGAAGGGACTGCAGATGCTGAAAAGGTTACACTTAGCATAGTATTTCCACTTCATAGTTTTACTGTAAGAATGGATGTATCTGAATCAGAATGTCCAAGGGTTAAGGGAGATTTCAGGAAATAAATTAACTCTGTCTCTCTGAAAAGAAAAACCAATTAAGACTTAAGCTGACATTTCTAAGTGTCCTAAAGGACACTGCTAACTGGCCCCGTCCCTGGATATATTCAAGATCAGACTCTATGTGGCCCTGGGCAACCTGATCTAGTTGGAGGTGTCCCTGCTCACTTCAGGCGAGTTATACAAGATGACCTTTGAGGGCCCCTTCCAACCCAATGCAATCTGTGAATCTATAAATACATCCTGTAACGTTTGACAGGAGGTTTCTTGAAAAGCAACTACTGTTTTTATATAACATTTATTCTGTAAGACTCCACAAAACTCTCAAAATAAAAGTCTCGAGACAGACTCCACAACCTCTCTGGGCAGCCTATTCCACTGCTCTGCCACCCTCAAAGTAAAGAAGTTTCTTCTCATCTATCTATATGCACAGAATGTAAATGTGTACATGCCCAAACCAAGCGTCAAAGAATCACAGAATCACTAAGACTAGAAAAAAACCTTTATGATCAAGTCCAACTGTAACACAGCTACCATGGCAACTAAACCATATCCTGAAGTGCCACATCTACAGCTTCCTGAACACCTCCAGAGGTGGCAACTCCACCACCTCTGTGGGTAGCCTGTTCCAACACTCTCCCAGCCAAGAAGTTTTTCCTAATGTCCAATATAAACTTGCCCTGGCAGAACTTACACCCATTTCCTCAGAACAAAATATTTCTTCAACTTTTACAAAGCCATTTAAAGACACAGAATAAATAACTACAACAAAGAAAAGTTCACCAATTTCCAACTTGTGACTATTGTGATAAATTACAGTTGTCAATATTCTGAAGGCATACATTGGGTTTACTTGAGATATCAGGAGTTGGGTCAGGGGTAGCAGAAAGTTGTATGAAAGTTAATGAAAGACATAGCTCTCAAGTTATATGAAAGTAACTCAGATGTTTGCTGCTGTACTCAGGCAACTTTGATTTCTCAGTTTGAGGTGAACACTACAGTTATGTCTATCCTCAAAGCTGAGTTGAGATTTGGGTATATGCCAGATCTGCTGGCATATTCATACTCTGATTTGCACAGTTAGGAAACACAGAAACATGTGCTTGAGGACAACTGCAGTACAGTTTAACTAGTTAACCAAAACTGATACTAAAGCACAATCTGGAATACAAAAAGCAGCCATCACAACAGAACATCTGTGCTCAAATAAATGTCTCAGACTTACAGTGCTGCTGTAAGAGAAGGTCCTCCCTGTTCCATGTTGCTAACAATCCTACAACGGGCATATCTCATTGACTGAGAAATTAATGCACCCAGCCAGAAGCAAACACAATACAAATATATTATTATCTAAAAAAAAATGAAAGCTTCACAATGTTCATAAAAGAAGAAAAAAAAGATTGGACAGTGAAGCACCTACACTGGCTGAGCATCAGTTTCACACCAGAAAATTGCAAATGACAGTGATGGGTAAATCCTTATTACGGGGAACAGAGAGCCTCATTTGCCAGCCTGAGCTCTTCATCTAGGGAGGTTTGCTGCTGAGAGATAGATGCAGCTTATTTGATCCTTGGCCCTGCTACTGTTCCACATGAGCATTGGTGAAGCTGACGGAGAGACATGGAAGTTATCAGGCATGATTATATGGCTCTGGGGACAATGATGAAGAAAATAGGGCACAGATGATTTTCTCTTCAATCACTCTGGTGAAAGAAAAGAGCTTGAAGATGAGTGGATGATTCCTGCAAGTCATAGTCAACAAGCTTTATCATACACATTTCAGGCACTGAAATACAGGGCACCAGACAGAGAAGCAGGCATACTTCCATACAATTATGGCAAATAGATTACAAAGACCTGTACATTCTGCATGTGCTTAATATTACCTTGTACCACTTTATTTAAAACACCATTCGTACAGTGACACTGCAAGGCCAGAAGTCTTGTGCAACGTGTTTGCAGCAGAGCTGAAACACATTACATAAAATTCTGTCTTATTATATTAGCCTGAAAGAGATCTGTACTGCTAGCAACTGTGGAGTTACTAAATGTATTAAATTATTCAATGTATTGAGTTTTTTAATGCTTAATAAAGCAAGCAAAAAAATTGTTAGCTACACAAACCATCGTTGCCACTGCTAATGCGTATCTCCACAGAACACACAACAGGAGAATGGCCATTAAATATATTGTGTTTGCCAACATTTGAAACCTGCTGATCACCAATAACTAAAGCTCCAACTGTGATGATGAAAAACTACCATCCAACACTATATAAAAGCAGTTTGCTCACATCTCTTAAATTAACCCTGATTTGTTTGTTTCTTGTAATGCTTGTGGAAAGACCAAAGAACCTGAATCAAAACATATTTATCCTTTTTAATTTGCTCTATAGCGTTTCAGATGTTTTCTAAGCAGAAATAACTAATTTGTTTTCTATCAGTGTACCCTAAATGCTTTAGAAAAACAGGCACAGTTAAATAACCCTTCTTCAACAGTGCTCATTAACAGATGCAGAGTATCACTAACAATTTCTAAAGAGAGAGAATCCAAAGCTGTTAGCATCTAACTGACAAGTTTCTGTAGCAATATTGCTCTGGTAAATTAAAAAAAAAACCCTCACACTGACAGTTGCAGAAGCAAAACAAACTGCTTGCAGAACGGATTAATGCCAAAAGGAAACTTGACAATAAGTGAGGCATTTTACAGATCTCTCAGAAGGAGGAATAACCTACATGTAGGGAACAAGAAGTTACAGTTTAAAAATATAGAACTACCCTCCTCCCTTTTCCCAAAAAAATCCTTGACAGATCCAGAGATGACAGAACTGAAGGAAGCAGAAAAGATGATCCATGCGAGCTCTGCCATTTCTATCTACAAATGGGCAGTTCCTCAATGCTCGGGAGCCCCTATCCCTTGCATCAGGAGCTCAAGCTTCTTCAGCAATTACAATAATGCAAAAATGAACTGCCACAGACACATGATTTCATACAATATGTCAGACTTAGAGATGGTAAAGCACCACATTTTTAGTAGCAGCAGCAATGTCAGTTCTTAATTCCTTAATACCAGGCACTTCAGCTGGCAGGAACCATCAAAATGCAGAAAGTCACAGGCACAGAAGAGGAGTGATTAATGGATTTAGCCCATCCTGGCTTTCAAAAGCACTCCCAACTTTCTGAAGTAAAATGCCAATATATTATTACATCAGATGTGTTGAAGAATGGCTAAGAGAAAATGGACGTGGGTCCAGGGAAGCATTGTACAATCCAGGCCTTGACATAAGTCCTGAATATGTTGAGCTGAAGCAGGCCTAAGAAAGCTGCAAGTTATGCTGACTTTGGGATACATATCAGACTGAGAGGTTAATACACTTGGAATAAACAACTTTTACGGAACTGAGGCCTGGGAGAATGGAGAAGCAGTGCTACAAAGTAACTGCAGGTAGGGGAGACTATGCAACTGTAACTTTTAGGCTGGCTAACCTGCGCTAAACTTAGTTCGCAGGCACAAGTATTGTACCTAACCATAATGAAAGTAGCAGCGCGTGATCGCATGCACAGTGGTACTAATGATATATAAAGTGCTGCTGCTCTTAATAAAGTTGGACTATCTTGAGCTAACTCATATTGGGTCGTCTCTTGATTTTCCCCAATCCGGGGATTCGTGGGTTTTTTTTCCCAAATCCCACCCCTGCACAGATGAATGAAGAAAAGAAGCATGCAAATATCAGGAACTCCAATGCTTTCTAGCTCCCTGCTCTCTGAATTTAGATTATATTCAAATAAATTTACATCTGCTATTCTCTAAGGCAAGCTAGTAGAATATATGCATCTAACATTTACCAGCAGTGCCTATTAAGGAGCTGCATGGGTTAGGTAAATTTCTCAACAGCAAAAGTATCACAGTATCACAGTATAGCAAGGTTGGAAGAGACCTCAAAGATCATCAAGTCCAACCCATTACCACAGACCTCAAGACTAGACCATGGCACCAAGTGCCACGTCCAAACGTGCCTTGAACACCTCCAGGGACGGTGACTCCACCACCTCCCTGGGCAGCCCATTCCAGTGGGGAATGACTCTCTCAGTGAAGAACTTTCTCCTCACCTCCAGCCTAAACTTCCCCTGGCACAGCTTGAGACTGTGTCCTCTTGTTCTGGTGCTGGTTGCCTGAGAGAAGAAAGCAACCTCCTGCTGGCCACAACCACCCTTCAGGTAGTTGTAGACAGCAATAAGGTCTCCCCTGAGCCTCCTCTTCTCCAGGCTAAACAATCCCAGCTCCCTCAGCCTCTCCTCATAGGGCTTGTGCTCGAGGCCTCTCACCAGCCTCGTTGCCCTTCTCTGGACACGCTCAAGCACCTCAATGTCCTTCTTAAATTGAGGGGCCCAGAACTGGACACAGTACTCAAGGTGTGGCCTAACCAGTGCAGAGTACAGGGGGAGAATGACCTCCCTGCTCCTGCTGGCCACACTATTCCTGATGCAGGCCAGGATGCCATTGGCCTTCTTGGCCACCTGGGCACACTGCTGGCTCATGTTTAGGCAGGTGTCAATCAGCACCCCCAGATCCCTTTCTGTTTGGCTACTCTCCAGCCACTCCGACCCCAGCCTGAAGCTCTGCATGGGGTTGTTGTGGCCAAAGTGCAGCACCTGGCACTTGGATTTGTTGAAAGCCATTCCATTGGACTCTGCCCATTTGTCCAGGCGCTCGAGGTCCTGCTGCAGAGCCCTTCTGCCCTCCAACCCACCAACATCTGCCCCCAGCTTGGTGTCATCTGCAAACTTGCTGATGACTGTCTCAATGCCCTCACCCAGATCATCAATGAAGATGTTAAAGAGGATGGGGCCCAGTACTGATCCCTGAGGGGCACCGCTAGGATGGGAAAAAGGGAATATACTATTTCCTTCCATGAGACACTGAGATCTCATGGACTACCAAAATAACTGTAACTGACTTGTAGCTAGGCAACTTTTAGTGATGATGTCTCAGTTGCACCATGTTATAGTTAGAGGCTAAGATCCCAAATACCCTTTCTTCCTGAAGTTTCAGCCATAAACAATGTGAATAACATTAGAAATAGAATGAGTTTCCTCAGCTTCCTAGTAGTAGAAGGAAAGAAGCTGAAGAACTGTAGGATGAGAGGCAAGAACCTGCGCACATTTGTGTCATCACTGGTAACAGCAATTTATTTACCCACCATATAGAATTATAGAATGGTAAGGTTGGAAGGGACCTCAAGGATCATCTAGTTCCAACCCCCTGCCATAGGCAGGGACACCTCCCACTAGTACATGTTGGGAGTTTGGGCTATTTTGCTGCCCAGAGCACCGTTTCCTTTGATTGTGTGATGTGTACCTGCTGTTTGCTACTTGTTTCTTTAGAAAGAATAAGCTAAATGTCATTTCAATCAAGATGGTAGAAAACTTTATTTCCTGCTAAATTATTTCTCTAATCAGCAAATTAAAAGATATAATAATAATTAGAGGATATATAAGCATGCCATGTTCACAGAGGCTTTTTTTAGTTTAGCTTTTCAAACTGAAGAAAATAAATGTCATAGCTAAATATCTCTTCCCGTTTATCAAATACTCACTCAAGACATTGTTGGATTTTACATTATCTTTTAATTCTATATTCCTATCAGCCCTATACAGGGACGTTTCATTTATTCTGCTTTGGAGTCAAAGGAGCAAAAAATCATAGAATCATAGAATGGTAAGGTTGGAAGGAGACCTCAAGGATCATCTAGTTCCAACCCCCTGACATAGGCAGGGACCCCTCCCACTAGTACAGGTTCCTCAAGGCCTCACCCAGCCTGGCCTTGAACACCTCCAAGGAGGGAGCAGCCACAACCTCCCTGGGCAACCTGTGCCAGTGCCTCACCACCCTCACTGGAAAGAACTTCCTCCTAACATCTAGTCTAAATCTTCCCTCTGCCAGTTTAAACCCATAGGAAGGAAGAACAGAGATTAAAAATAACATCAGAAATTAACTGCAAATCCTCATTTAAGGCAGTCATTAAATAAACATTAATGCACTTTCTTATGATCCATTTAATGGGATCTGTGCACGTAGTCAATTCCTTGCATAAATGTCAACCACACGTCTCTTCAGTTTCTTTTACAGCTACATGACATGGGTTTGTTATAAAGCATAATTGCCTATTGTCTTTCAAATGTCTTCTGTGTTTTCTTCCTGTTTAGTTTTTTTTTTTTTTAAATATTATCTACATGGACTTAATATGGGCAATGCAAATCAATCCTACTGAAATTTTAGATCAGAATTTAGAAAAGCAAAACAATGTAAAACCTAAGTAAAAAAAAAAAAACCAAAAAAAACCCCCCACCAAAACCAAACAAACAAAAAAAAAAACCACAGTGAAAATTTCAAAATGCAGGCTTTGAGATATACCTGTAATTAGTTTTGCTTCGAAGGCTTCTATTCTAAGCAGTTAAAATACAAGATTCTCCATCCCAGAACACAGAATACAAGTCAAAATTCAAAATTCAGTTTAAACAACTTAAAAATGCACATTATTACTTTGAAAATGGAAATAAAGAGAGGCAATACGTGACAAATTAATACATCTCCAGCAACTGGTACTGTGAGATTTCACAGCCTATTAAACAAATCAAGAACCTATTCAAGACCAGTTAGCTTTTATAGGTCTTATAAAAGGTTACAGATTTCATTGGTTTTAAGATCTACAAGGCCTCAAATCTTATCTTCCTAAAAGACTCAAATTAACAAAGCAGTTTAATTTCATTAGTTACACATTCCAAGACAAACCGCTCAAGTGCTTAGATAATTCATTGGACCAGGCTTGAAGTTCAAAAGCATTCCATAGATCTTCTGCTAATGAGAGGGGTGAGAGAGAGACAGGAAATAAGGGCAGATACGCAGAGAGCAAGAAATTGCAGCTACAGATTGCTACAGAGTGGAATATCAAAGCACATAGCAATATTAACAGTAGTAACAAAACCTCAGTCTGAACAAATTATCATAGACTTCAATAGACTAACAATAATACGTTCAGGATTCGAGACACAGGCAAGTCGAAGGAAATAAACATTTCTGTTTATGATAAAAATAGTTCCTTCCAAAAACCAACATGAACAATATTACTGTACTGACTAATAGCACACAGAGTCCCTTCATTTTGGATAGAGTACTACTGAATCCAGCTGTGTTCAGGTTTTATATCATCTGCTACAGCCCATGTACTCGTGCAACAGCCTGACTGCGTCCAGCAGTTCTAGGGAGGTTCTCCTTCCCTTCTACTCTGCCCTGGTGAGACCACACCTTGAATACTGTCTCCAGTTTGGGGTTCTCCAATTCAAGAGAAACAGGAATCTTCTGGAGAGAGTACAACAGAGACCTATGAGGATGGCTGTGGGACTTCAATATCTTTCCTATGAAGAAAGATGATTGTGATGTCCAATCACTATCTCAGTGATGTCCAATGATAGGACAAGACACAACAGTGGCAAGCTGGAGCGTAGGAGGTTCTGCCTAACTATAAGGAAAAACTTTTTCACTGTGAGGGTGCTGGAGCACTAGCACAGGCTGCCCAGAGAGGTTGTGGAATCTCTTTCTCTAGAGACTTTCAAAACCTGCCTGGATGCATTCCTGTGCAGCCTGCCCTAGGTGATCCTGCTCTGGCAGAGGGGTTGCACTCGATCTCTGCAGGTCCCTTCCAATCCCTGACATTCTGTGATGCTGTGAAAACAATGTTATTACGTATTTGTTAAAGGACAGAGCTATCGACTATGTCTTAAAATAAAGAATCAATTTTAAGAATATTTGACATTTCTGAGGATGAACTGTTTCACCTTCATGAGCAGGGATACATTTGAGGTTATTTCGATTAACTTTGTTTTTATTTGTTTTTGTTTTTCCAAAAAAAGACATCGAGTTTGTCTTTAAATTGAGGACAGTATCTCTTATTTCATTTTTTAATGGCAAATCATAGAATGGTTCAGGTTGGAAGAGACCTCAAAGATCATCCAGTTCTAACACCTGCCATAGGCAGGGACACCTCCCACTAGAACAGGTCATTCAAGGCCTCATCCAACCTGGCCTTGAACACCTCCAGAGAGGGAGCAGCCACAACCTTCCTGGGCAACCTGTTCCAGTGTCTCACCACCCTCACTGGAAAGAACTTCCTCCTAACATCCAGTCTAAATCTTCCCTCTCCCAGTTTAAACCCATTACTCCTCGTCCTGTCATTACAAGACCTTGTAAATAGTCCCTCCCCAGCCCTCCTGTAAGCCCCCTTCAGATACTGGAAGGCCACTACAAGATCTCCTCAAAGCCTTCTCTTCTCCAAGCTGAAGAGCCCCAATTCTCATAGCAGAGCTGCTCCAGCACTCTGAGCATTTTCATGGCCCTCCTCTGGACTTGCTCCAACAGTTCCATGTCTTTCTTCTGTTGGGGCTCCAGAATTGTACATACTATTTCAAGTGGGGTCTCACAAGAGCAGAGTAATACAGAAAAAAAAGTTAAACACCCAGCAGAAGGGATTATTTCTCTATAACAAGGTTTGAGAAGTTGTTAGTGTATCATATAAAAAACAGTTATTAAAACTCAATATTGTGCCTGCTCAGCAGCTATATTTCAGACCTCATCATAAGCTTAAATTACACTTCCCTCACAATTACTTCAAGCGTTAGCACACATTTATGAATCACATCCCACACAATGATTAACTTCTAGAATTAAATTGAATGAATAAGAAGTAGATTCCTGGCTGACAATCTGACAGAAAAATATAAAATACTAATTCAACAAGAGCAGCAATAATTGAAAGGTCCATAATCCTTGCATCAAAATAATATTAAATTCAGTTTTATGCTTAAGAAAAAAAAAAAAAAANTTCCAAAAAAAGACATCGAGTTTGTCTTTAAATTGAGGACAGTATCTCTTATTTCATTTTTTAATGGCAAATCATAGAATGGTTCAGGTTGGAAGAGACCTCAAAGATCATCCAGTTCTAACACCTGCCATAGGCAGGGACACCTCCCACTAGAACAGGTCATTCAAGGCCTCATCCAACCTGGCCTTGAACACCTCCAGAGAGGGAGCAGCCACAACCTTCCTGGGCAACCTGTTCCAGTGTCTCACCACCCTCACTGGAAAGAACTTCCTCCTAACATCCAGTCTAAATCTTCCCTCTCCCAGTTTAAACCCATTACTCCTCGTCCTGTCATTACAAGACCTTGTAAATAGTCCCTCCCCAGCCCTCCTGTAAGCCCCCTTCAGATACTGGAAGGCCACTACAAGATCTCCTCAAAGCCTTCTCTTCTCCAAGCTGAAGAGCCCCAATTCTCATAGCAGAGCTGCTCCAGCACTCTGAGCATTTTCATGGCCCTCCTCTGGACTTGCTCCAACAGTTCCATGTCTTTCTTCTGTTGGGGCTCCAGAATTGTACATACTATTTCAAGTGGGGTCTCACAAGAGCAGAGTAATACAGAAAAAAAAGTTAAACACCCAGCAGAAGGGATTATTTCTCTATAACAAGGTTTGAGAAGTTGTTAGTGTATCATATAAAAAACAGTTATTAAAACTCAATATTGTGCCTGCTCAGCAGCTATATTTCAGACCTCATCATAAGCTTAAATTACACTTCCCTCACAATTACTTCAAGCGTTAGCACACATTTATGAATCACATCCCACACAATGATTAACTTCTAGAATTAAATTGAATGAATAAGAAGTAGATTCCTGGCTGACAATCTGACAGAAAAATATAAAATACTAATTCAACAAGAGCAGCAATAATTGAAAGGTCCATAATCCTTGCATCAAAATAATATTAAATTCAGTTTTATGCTTAAGAAAAAAAAAAAAAAAAACAGTCTAAGCTGTAAGGCAGAGATATTTAATCCTCAAAATATTTGCTTTACTGAAAATAGTAACTGCAGGAATGAATTTTAATCACAGATATATCTGACTTTGCTCCTCATGCATACACCCATCCCTCTTACCAAGGAGAGATATGAAGAGAAGAGACAAGTGCTGAAACATTTAACTTTTCACAGAACATTTAATAACAGATTTGATCTCATTTTACTAGGGGCAGGGGTAACCTTCTGCATTGTTTTTTGCCATTAAAGTTAAAGAACTTTAAAATCAAAATAAAATGTGTGATTGTTTATGTCTTTATTACTAAACTGTTTTAAAGAGATTGATATGAACACTGCTTATAAATTGCTGAATAACTTTTAAGTGTTCCTAAAGGAATTTCAGTCTAACAGGAATTAGACCACATAAATGCCTAAGTATTTTTTCAGATGCTTATATTCTCAAATAATTTCAATACTTCTAATAACTCCAAATGCTTTCTGACACAGTGCACAGGATCTCACTTGATTAAATGCATAACTAAATAAATAACAATGTAAAGCACATCTGGCCTTGATCTCTTCTCTCTGTCAGTGCCTGCTTTTGTTGATCTTGCTGTCCAGGAAGTCCCTTTGAGGCAGTGTGGAAAACAAAGAAGAACCAATCACAGAGGGAGCAAGAAGACACCAAGAGTTTTCCATACTTTGCTATCCATTTCTGTGTCTCATACATTATGAGAGACACAGATATATGTGATATATATATGTCTCAGGTAGTATATATATATATGTGTCTCACATATTATATTCTGTGTCTCAGAATTATATAACACAGCATCATGGGATCACAGAATTAACCAGGTTGGAAGAGCCCTCCAAGCTCATCCAGTCCAACCTATCACCCAGCCCTATCCAGTCAACTAGACCATGGCACTAAGTGCCCCATCCAGGCTTTTCTCGAACACCTTCAGGGACTGTAACTCCACCACCTCCCTGGGCAGCCCATTCCAATGCCAATCACTCTCTCTGTGAAGAACTTCCTACTAATATCCAGCCTATACCTCCCCTGGCACAACTTGAGACTGTGTCACCTCATTCTGTTGCCGGTTGCCTGCGAGAAGAGACTGACCCCACCTGGCTACAACCTCCTTTCAGGTAGTTGTAGACAGCAATGAGGTCACCCCTGAGTCTCCTCTTTTCCAGGCTAAACAATCCCAGCTCCCTCAGCCTCTCCGGGAAGTATGATCTGATGCTGGAGCATATCCATAGTACATTTATGAATTCCTAGCATCACACATAGAAAAAAATAAAACCACCCATGATGACACCTATATGTGTGTATTCATGTATGGTAGACAATAAATTGCACTGATATCACAGAAGCACAGACACATCCAGGTTGGAAAAGACCCTCAGGATTACCAAGTCCAACCTATAACCCTACTCTACAAGATATATCCCTGAGCATCACATCCAAATAACCCTTAAACACATCCAGGGTTGGTGACTCACCCACCTCCCTGGGCAGCTCATTCCAGTGCCTGACCACTCTCTCTCTGAAAAACTTTTTCCTAATATCCAATCTAAACCTACCCAGTCTCAGTTTGAGGCCATTCCCCCTTGTTCCGTCTCCAACTACCTGTGAGAGAAGATAAGCAACATTCATCCACAGAGTCTTGTGTCACCCAGCTGTTAAAAATGACTCCTTTTTAACTTATGACCAAAGAATGCCTTCACTGAGACCAGGAATCGGCTTCCTTTTCCTTCATGAACCAAGTGTTCCCCTGCATATTTGCTCAAAGACACTGCTCTGCCCCTAGTAAATTAATAAGTAAGACAGAAGCATTAATATACTAATCAAGAGTTCCCAGTTCTTATGTGCTGGTTTGAGGCTAATTGGAATATTTTAATGAGAGAAATTAGATCATTGGTTGTGAAAAGAAAATAATGATGAAGTCTGTATCATTCATTGGTTTGCTGAGAGGGATAAAAAGCCAAAATGTCAACAATTTCTCCCACTCTGGTCTGGGACACTGGATCTATTCACTTCCTCTTCACTCCACTCTAGTCTCTCTACTAATCTTAGCTAACACATAACATAAGCTTTGCTGGTTGTTTTCTTTGTCTGACTGGGAAAGTAGAGGGAGAAAGACAGGGTAGCTTTGAGCTGTTCTGGGCAGTTTCCTTTGTCCGAGAGGGAACCTGGGGGTCTGTATTATTTCCAACTTGTATGTATTTGTAAATACTTGTAAATATATTGTGTATATATGCTTGTAAATTTTGCTTTGCTGTAAATATAGCTTCATCTTACTTCCAAGCCATCTGAGCTGGTCTGGTAAATTTCAATAGTGATGGTGGGGAAAGTTCCTAGCCTATCATATCTCAGAATACACATATGCAGCTTTCCTTCTCAGCAGCCAAAAAAAAACCAAAACAAACCAAAACAAAAAAAAACCCACCCACAAAACACAGAACCCCCCACACACTCTTCCACCATATCCATGATAATCTTTGCTATGTACAGATTTCTAAGGTAAGTAACAATACTACAGACACAGCAGAAAGAGCTAGAGATCAGGAAATGCCTCAGCTCAAAGGATGCAAATTCATAATAGACTGTCATGTGCTAAAAGGCTTAAAAACAGAGAATATAAAACTGGGAGGGAAAATTAAGAATTAAAGTAACACTAAAATACTCCTTTTTTACTGCCACTCAACTAAAGACACCAAAGGAAGGGGAGGGGCACTCACAGGAGAAAAAATTGTAGAGTGTAGGGGGGAAAAGACAAACATGGAGAGCAAAAGATTGAAGAATTGCACAAAGAAGGGAGGGATAGCCCTTTAAAATAAGACTCGAGGTTGTTTTTTGCTGGCTCTTAGCAAAATTAAATTCTGAATTGCAGTGTAACTCCCTACCTGTATTCCGAAGTTCAGAGGCTCAAGGAGTGCATAAACCAAATGGATAAATAATAAATCACATAAATAAAACACAAATACTCTATAACTTAAAAAATAGTAATTAAAATAAAAACCACAAAGAAAATTCAAGAACTCTTGCATAGTTCCACATTGCAATAGAATAACCATAATCTCTTACTTAGAACAGGTATATCTTAAAGGAGAATTCTCTGGGAAGACCTTATAGCAGCCTTCTGATCCTTGAAAGGGATCTTGAAAGACAACTGAGGAGAGACTTTCTACAAGAGCTTGTAGTAATAGGACAAGAGAGGCATGGATTGAAACTGGAAGAGGGGAGATTTAGATTGGCAATTAGGAAGCAATTCTTTTCAGTGAGAGTGGTGAGACACTGGAACAGGTTGCCCAGGGAGGTTGTGGATGGCTCCTCCCTGGAAGTGTTCAGCACCAGATTGGACAGGGCCTTGAGCAGCCTGATCTAGTGGAAGGTGTCCCTGGCCATGACAGTGGGGTTGGAACTAGATGATCTTTAAGGTGTCTTCCAACTGAAACTGTTCCATGATTCTGGAATTCTTGGGTACCAGAGGAACACCTGAAATGAGTAATCATTTTCAAGATCACTCCACTGCAACTTTGTGAAGATTTGCAAATAGGTAATAAGAACCACCAGTACTTCCAGAGGCCAGAAAAGAGAGTTTAAACCAGCCAAAAAACATACTATAGTGTTAAAAGAGAAATGAAATGTAAGGCAACAGAATAAAATGTCACAGTGTGGCTCAACCCCAAATCAGGCCACTTTTAATTACAGCATGAAAAGGCCTGTAAAATTTTACATGTTATTTTTAAAAAAGCAAAACACTTTGTAATAGAAAACACTGGGATTTGCTGAATGAAGACAAATCTCTCCAAAACAAAGTGACATAAGAATTACAAGTAGATAAGAATGAGATAGAGGACCTGAAGACAGCCACTTGCATAAATGCTACCTTAGTGACTAACGTAACATTGTGCTTTTGAGGTGTTGTTCAGTTTCAAAAATTAAATGCATTTTTTTCAGAAAGATTCTTGTTTTCCTTTACCAAGTTCTACATCTTATAGCCAACTTTCTTGGTTTGGACTCTGCCCCCAGATGAATTTGAGCTGCACATATTACCTGTTTTGTTCTTCATCGATGAAGAATACATTCCTTAAAAATGACAATGGCCTAGATGAGCTGAAGCCAATGTGACAAATCAGTTCCTTATTTGTGCCATCTGATGAAAGAACAATATCTTGTCCTTCTGTGAACTGTACAGTTAAAGGACAAATCCTGTCACCATCTTCAAGTTCAAGCTCCGGAAGTATAACCTGAAGTCGGGATTGCCTGTGTTACAAATAAACAGCAATGGTGTTTGTGCTCACAGGACAACAGAAATAAAGATGATTCCCAGATTCACACATTTATAAAACTGATTTTCCCAGTTAAATACAGAGGAATAACTTCCATTTTGAAGTAAAAATCCAGTGAAACTAACCAAAGAATTAAAATTCCTTCAGCATTTAGATGCTTGTTTGTTTTCTACACGTGTATCTGAATGTTTCTACTGATCCACAGTAGTGCAGCATCCAAGTGAAGTGTAATTTTTACTAATTGTGTTGCAAAAGCCATAAATATTACTTTCACACTTTAGGTTTCCTAAAATTAAAGCTTTCATTAATAGTGATTGAACTGAGCTATTGCAAAACAGGTTATAGCAAGTTTTAAAGTAGAAACATTAGGGGGAAAATTCATTAAGCTACTTAGGATGTTTTCCCCAGTTATGTAATTTCAGGTTCCAGTTCTGAAATAACAATAGCAGGCAGTGCAGGCCCATATGGAATCCTTTCAGTTCCAACCACTGAGTTACTGACAGATCCCATGATAAACTACTACAACTCAAATGAGATAAGACAATAATTTGTAAAGTAAATTTAATTTCATTAATTTATGACAACTTTTGCTGCAGTTCTGGTATTGAAATGATACCTCCAGAAGCATAACAAACTAATTACTGCACTTCACTAATTACATACAGAGCAATCGTGTCTTAGAGATCAGAGGGGGAAAAAGCATATTTGGACACACAGGTACACAAGAGCGATTGGAAATATCAAAATATTCAGATGTCTATAAAATTGGAACAGGTGTGGTGATAAACTGAGCTATGCTAGATGATCTCCAGAGGTCCCTTCCAACCACTACCATTCTATATAACATGAAGATTAGAAAAGGCTCTCTTATAGATTCAAATAACATGATAAAAATATATGGATTGTTTAATACATTAAGGATTAAAAAAGAAAACCAACAACAACAAAAGCCCCACACCATCAAAAACCACAACCCCATCAGTTGTTCAAACATCTGAATTTCCAACCAGTGCTTTGTAGTCTGTGGAGCAGAGAAAGAAAATAGAAATATTTTATCTGATTATAATGCAAAAAATAAAGAAATAAGACTCAGTATTATCTAAGTATCTGCCTAAAGTTAACCAAAAAACATTGACTATACCAAAATATGGTCACTTCATGAAACAGGATTGTTTTGAGGACAGAACATGGGCTTATTAAGTGTATAGCAATATTCATTACATGAATTTTCTCTTACTGTGGCTGCTTGAGCTAGATTTCTAATTCAGACATAAAAAAATTCAGGAATAGAGAAAACTAGACACTGATTGTAAAGTGGAAAAGTACTGGAGTCTGAGTGAAGAGGTGAACATGCCAAGGATAGGCCATAAAATGGCAACAATGGGCAAGTCAATATCATTTCATTGGAGCATTGAAAACTTTATATCTGGAAGCACAGCTTCTATCTGCCCCTTGCTGCTTTTGCTGCGCTCGCTGCTATCTACCCCCAACATTGTTTTAACTACTGCTTTGCTGCTTCACTTTATCCTCACCTCCTCTAAAGTTGCTATATTCTGTAGTAGTTTATTTTGTCTATACTGTTACATTTAGTTTAACTGTTAAAAAAAAAAAATAGTTTTCCAACTTTCTGAATCCTGAGTTGTGATTTTTTTCTTTCTCTGGAGCAGATTTACAATAAGTTATTAGGGGTAGGATCTACTCCAATCCATAACACATACATAGATTGTTTCCTCTGATAAGCATAAAATTAATACTAACCTTCAAAACTAAAAAAGTAATTCACTTTTTAGGAAAAGGAAAAAAAAAAACAAAACAAGAATTGTTCAGGATTTCTGTAAAAAACATATTTTGAGAATTTTACCTTAAATAATCTTGTGGAATGATACTGATGGCTGTTTCAGTTTTCATATCCAGAGGAACTGGCATCAGCATTACAAATGGGGGATCAAATTTTATTTTTGGTGACTTCATAGTGCCAGACAATCTTATTTTGTAATGTGGTGGATTATCCTTTAGACACAATGATATTTCAGATGTGTATGTCCCAGGACCAGCTGTTTTAAAAAGAAGAGCAAAAGTTTTCAGTTTGTTGTGTTGCTTTTGTGTCATGATTTTGGATTTGGGTTTGTTGTTTGTTTTTTTTTTAAAGAAGAGCCATTGGTGTTAATTTCTTACTCAAAATGTAGCTTAACATGCAATAAATGCTTTATCAGAATGGTTGTGGAGTCTCCCTCTCTGGAGGTATTCAAAACCCGACTGGACACGTTCCTGTGTGATCTGGTATAGGTCCTGCTCTGACAGGGAGGTTGGACTGGATGATCTTTTGAGGTCCCTTCCAGCCCCTGGCCTTCTGTGATTCTGTGACTATGTTTAGTCACAGAAGTTTAGAACACTTACTGGTAGCAAACGAGAAATCCTTTTTCTTTTCTTTTTTTTTTAAATTTTTTTATTTGTCAGAAAACTTTCAACGGAGTTCTGTATTTTTTTCCTTTATGTATAACATTAATGCAATACTTCTCAGAGTTTTAAGAATTGCAGTCATGTTATAAAATTATACTAACATAGAAAAACGATGATTTTATAAAGGAATAAGTATCAGAAGCACCTGGCTGCCAAGATAAGAAAAAGACAGTGCCTTCTACAATGGCAACTCTTATCTTTTGGCAGGCTGCTCTAAAATCTATACTCTGCCATGTCAGCCTCTCACAGGCCGGAAGGAGAGGTTCTATCCTCCACTGACAGCATATCCCATTTTATTGTGTTCATGTCATCTTGCAAGGCAGTTTTCTCCAGGATGGAAAAGCACATTTTCTTTCATTGATACAGGCAGCAATATCCTTCCTTCCACAACCAATAAACTACCCAAATGGCATTCCAAACCATGCAGTGCCATTTAGCAACTTTTCAGTCATTCCCACTTGCTGAAGAGCTAGCAAAAGAAAAAAAATAATGAACTAATGAACACCTGTGATGAACACCAACTAATGAACACCTGTGATGGATTAGGAGCTTTCCACCCACCCTCCACTATTGAAATTTACCAGACTAGTTCAGACGGCTTGGAAGTAAGGTGAAGCTATATTTACAGCATGGCAAAATGTACAAGCATACATACAATATATTCACAAATATTTAAAATTATAGACAAATTAGAAATAATACAGAAATCCAAACTCCCTCCCTGACAAAGAAACTGTCCAGAAGGGCTTAAAGCCACCCTGTCTTTCTCCCTCTGCTTCCTCTGAGAGACAAACAAAACAACCAGCAAAGCTATGTTGCTATGCATTAGCCGAGATCAGTGGAGAGATATTAGAGTAGATTGAAGGAGAAGTGAAAGGGAATAGCATCAAGGACCAGAGTAGGACAAACTGTTGACATTTTGGCTTTTTATCCCTCTCAGCAAACCAATGAATGATACAGACTTCATCATTATTTTCTTTTCACAACCAATAATCTAATTCTCTCATTAAAATAGTCCAATTAGCCTCAAACCACCACAACACTTTTTGTATTTAGAGGTAAAATCTGCATAATGTGTTGTACAACAACCCCATAAGTTTAATCTTTTCATTTTCAAGAATAACACCTTTCCTTTTGATTCACCTCTGTCATCAAATTAATAAGTATGGAAACATCCTTACCTAATATTTAAGAAGGAAAGAGACAAAATATGAAGTTGTGTCTGCATGAGCATGTGCGTCCTGGCAAACAAAATACAAGTTCTTCTGAAGATTAGCTCAGACAATGATTTTCACAACCTGAGAAAGAGCTACCCTTATTTATATACAAGAACCAAAAAAAATGTGGTCTTGAAAACATGTATTCCTTCTTCATAAGAGCCAATTTCTTAATAGAGATGGCAACAGAGGAGATTCACAGAAGCCTGTTAGCTCACCAAGAACATAGCCCGTGAATTGCTTCATGACTTTGTGCTAGAAAACATGAAACTAAGAAAATGAAAAAACAGATTAAATGGGAACTTGGTAGAGTGTTTGCAACACCTGGCTAATGCCCTGTTAAATCATAGAATCATAGAATCGTCACAGTTGGAAAGGACCCCAAGGATCATCTAGTTCCAACCTCCCTGCCATGGGCAGGGACACCTCACACTAGATCAGGTTGCTCAGAGCCACATCCAGCCTGGCCTTAAAAACTTCCAGGGATGAGGCTTCCACCACCTCCCTGGGCAATCTGTTCTGGTGTCTCACCACCCTCATGCTGAAGAACTTCTCCTTAACATTCAATCTGAATCTACCCATTTCTAGTGTTGCTCCATTCCCCGTAGTCCTGTCACTACCTGACATCCTAAGAAGTCCCTCCCCAGCTTTCCTGTAGGCCCTCTTCAGATACTGGAAGGCCACAATAAGATCTCCTTGGAGCCTTCTCCTCTCCAGACTGAACAGCCCCAACTCTCAGGCTTTCTCCACAGCTGAGGAGCTCCAGCCCTCTGATCATCCTTGCGGCCCTTCTCTGGACACACTCCAGCAGCTACAGATCTTTCCTGTAACAGGAGCTCCAGAACTGGATGCAGTACTCCAGGTGGGGTCTCGCCAGAGTGGAGTAGAGGGGGAGAATGATCTCCCTCAACCTTCTGGCCACATTTCTCTTGATGCAGCCCAGGATACAGTTGGCTCTCTGAGCTGCAAGTGCACACTGGTGCCTCATGTCAAGCTTCTCATTCACCAGCACCCCCACGTCCCTCTCCCCAGGGTTGCTCTCAAGCCACTCACTGCCTAGCCTATAAACAGAAATCAGTTTTAGGAGACAATGTGCTGAAAAGGCTTGTGGTTCTGCTAGAGGAAGAACACATCTCTTTCTGACACTTAGCCTTTTACAAGGAAAAGGTGAAAGAGCACCAGAAAAGGCCACGGAAACATGAAGAGCCACACAGGGTACTTTAGTCATACTTGTAAGAAAAGATTTTCTGTACAAGTTACCTTTATATGCAAGGCAGACAGTCTAGTATCCTACAGATGTTCTCTAACTAAACCATATTTCTGGTATCCTGTCTTCACACTTACCTATGACATGCAACAAAGGAAAGTGAAAAGTCACAATCAATAAATGCTACAGGGATGGAACACCATGAAGGGAGAAAACCAGAGCGTATAGTCAGTACCAAAAGAACATGCAGTTTGCACTAACTCTCATTTTTAAATATACATATTAATCACAGCTCCAAAGTCAAACCTTCAAAAGTTAGGAAAGAGTTATAGTTTCCTCACACAATCTTTCCATCCATGCTGTACATAATTCTAACAAATCCATTAGCTACATGATTCCGTCCGTGTGCCATAGAATCCCTGACAAGTTCAGAAAGCAGGACACACAGCACTTGTTCTGCATTGCTGATCATGCCATGTGTGACTCCACACATAGGCTAGCACCAAAAAATCTGTAAAATATATAAGCAAATAATCCAGTGCTTAAGACAGTGCAATGGTTTAAATCAAAATGAAATAACTCCCCCAACACTCAAGTGAGGGAAAACCACACACATAAAACTCCAGTTGAGACCAAAACAAAAAGAGTGAGGTAAGAATAGAGTTTACCGAGCAACTCAGATAAACATAAAACAAATACAAAATTACCTGAGCCTTTTTGCAGAAAAAGCACAGCAGCAAACATCAGCAAGCAGCAGGCAGAAGCAAGTGAGCTAAAAGCCCAAGCCAGAAAACTGCTGCCTCATCCATCCCTGTCCCACTGTCTTTTCAGCAAAAGAGCCAACACCCAGGAGACTGGAACCCTGAAGCAGCAACCAGAACAGGAAGCCTCTCCCATATTACAATCTGAACTTCAAGTGCTATAATTCTTTGCTCCAGTCAGCACTTCCATTTTTGATGTTGGCATGAGGCAGGATAGTATCAATAGCAGCAGACTAAAACTAAACCTATGCCAGACAGAAACACCAGGATGTAACAATACTCTCCTCACTTTAAACAGACACACAGACCAAAAAAAAGAAAAAAAGTTAATTATTTCATTAAGTTTTGTTCATTAGTTTGTAACGCCTAGAACCAATGTTTCGGTATACTTCATGTTAAATAGATTAATGAGAAATTAATGAGAATTACATTGTGAAATAACAGGTGAAGTAATGAGCCTATTCTATTAATCATGCCTTTCATGACCACTGCCAAAGTTTGTGCTGGCCTTACCATTCTGATACCACCACTCATTTTCACAGGGCAAGCAACAAGAAGTTCAGCAGATGGGAATCTTTTCCTTAGGGAGATTTTATGGTTATTTGCAAATCTATCAATCTAAATTTGCCAAAGGATGAACAAAATCTGTGGACTTATATGGGAAATTTTCCTTTTGCCTTTTCTAGATATATTTATTATGAGAAATAAGAATTTGTTACCTTACCTTAGAAAGAACTCTGAATAAAGTAACACAATTGCATAAAGAACGTACATGTGCACATATTAATTAGCTGCTTCACTTTCAGTCTAATCTGCATTAGAAAGCCAACTTAGTTCAGAGTGCCTAACTCCCTAGTATGCTACCCCAGGACTGGACTTTGTGCAAATTCCTTGTTAACAGAAACATAAACAGATTCTATTTCTGCTGAAAGTCAGTTATACACTTATGCAAGTTCTCCAATACTGCTCCGACACTTGTGGAGAACTATTTCAAGTTCCCTCCCTCCCACTCTATCTGTTTCAGCTGCAATTTAAACTTGCACTAAAAGCTGGTTCAAACAGCTACCTCTTTAAGGATGTCCGTATTCCTTGCTCCTCTCTAGCAGTACAGATCTAATTTTTGACTGGCCTTTGTTTATTGGATATAGGGGAGTGGGGGGGTGTCTGTTAGTGTGTCCCCTCCCCCCAGAAATCTTAACTGTAACAGCATGGGGTTTGATCTTTGGAGAGACTGTGTAAAGAAAGTTAAATCACCATCTGCTTTTCTCACCCTTTAAAGTTTGCATTAGCTTATTATTAAGTTCCTACACTTGTGTCCCAAATAAGCATTTTATTTTAGTTGCCTTGGGCTTTCTGAAATGTCATTCCATATTGCATATATATGTGTGTATAGACATACATATTGCATATATA
The DNA here is from genome assembly GCA_013399055.1 of Ramphastos sulfuratus. Lineage (NCBI taxonomy): Eukaryota > Metazoa > Chordata > Aves > Piciformes > Ramphastidae > Ramphastos > Ramphastos sulfuratus. The sequence goes on from WBNM01035419.1 coordinate 40,365, forward strand.
TGTCTATCCATACATATATACATACACACACACACATACCCCTTCAGCACAAATGCGTGCCAGTGAAACCTACATACAAACTTCATAGTAGATAAGTCACAGGTAGTTAAAGAATCGCAGAAACATTCAGGTTGGAAAAGACCACCAGGATCACCAAGTCCAACCAATATCCCTACTCTACAAGGTTCACCCTAAACTCCAATCACCACATCCAAAAAACTTTTAAACACATCCGGGGTTGGTGACTCAACCACCTCCCTGGGCAGCCCATTCCAATGCCTGACCATTCTTGCTGTGAAAAGTTTTTTCCGATGTCCAGTCTAAACCTAACCAGCTGCAGCTTGAGGCTATTCCCTCTTGTGCTAATTACCTGTGGAAGAGACCAGATAAGCCTTTAAAATTAAGCTAAATTTATCCACATAAACTGTTAAAGGTTGTAGCTATTTAATACTGTTGCAGGAAAATAATGTTAGAAGATGGGAGGGGTCTTGGTGGTCATTAGTGTCCATGACATGATCATCATGTTTTCCAGGGGGCACTGATCTCAAGTGTGCATTTGTGAAGGTGACAAAGCAGAGGGTGACAAAGCACTGGAATGGTCTGGCCAGAGAGGCTGTGGAGTCTCTTTCTATGGAGACCTTCAAAATCTGCCTAGGTGCATGCCCATGCAATCTGATCTAGGTGCGGCTACTTGTAGCAAAGGGTAAGACCAGATGTTCCCAGAGGTCCATTCCAACCCCTACCATTCTGTGGCTCTGTGTTTTCCATGCACAATGCCAGGGCATGGATTTGTCGTAACTTTTAGTACTGCAGGTAAGTTTTTCCATATCACAATAAGATATAGTGAGCTTTTTCATCCCCTGTTAATGCATTATAGTATAGTACAGAGGAAAATCATATTGTCATACCTCCAGTTCTTGAGAATCTCTGTGTATTTTTTAACAGGTGGCATCATATTACTATGAATTAAATAAACTCTTGCATTTAATGTAACACTGGCTTAGTATAGCATCTTGCATTCTCATTATTATAAATATTGTGGTGTATTTAAACAAATTAATGCATACTCACGGTTCATTTTAAGGCTTGTTCTCTCCCACATTGTACTTAAAGTACAAAACTATGAAAGCAATTAGCACACCAATTCATTAACTAAGTCTCCTGTGTGGGTTTTCGTGTATCTAATGTTCCTTTACAAGAAAGAGTAATTATATTCAGTGAAGGTAGAGCACAAGAAGGCTATAAATCATGGGAAAATACTTAGAAGATGGAATTAAAGGCAATTTATTTTTACAGTTATTTATGATTTTCAGTAAATAAAAGATATTGGAACACAGCAAAAATACAAATAACTTCAAGTGACAAATACTGATAAACATGTGTACATTTACACATACAGTTTCACAAGATCACAGGATGTCAGGGGTTGGAAGGGACCCAAAGAGATCATCGAGTCCAACCCCCCTGCTAGAACAGGACCATAATCTAGTGCAGGTCACACAGGAACACATCCAGAAAGGTCTTGAAAGTCTCCAGAGAAAGAGACTCCACAACCTCTCTGGGGAGCCTGTTCCAGTACTCTGGGACCCTTACAGTAAAGAAGTTCTTCCTCATATTAAGGTGAAACTTCCTGAGCTGTAGTTTATACCCATTGCCCCTTGTCCTGTCACAGGGCACAACTGAGAAGAGTTTGTCCCCTCCCTCTTGACCCCAGCCCTCATTTATAAATTTTGATTAGATCCCCTCTAAGTCTTCTCTTCACCTGACCAAAAAGCCCCAAGTCCCTCAGCCTCTCCTCACAGGCAGTGCTCCAGACCCTTAATCATCTTCATAGCTCTCCATTGGACTCTTTCAAGTAGATCCCTGTCTCTCTTGAACTGCGGAGCCCAAACCAAATGCAATATTCCAGGTGAGGTCTCACCAGAGCAGAGCAGAGGAGGAGGAGAACCTCCCTCAATCTGCTGGCCACACTCCTCTTAATGCAGCCCAGAATCCCATTGGCCTTTTTGGCCACAAGGGCACATTGCTGTCCCATGGATAGCTTCTTGTCCACCAGGACTCCCAGTTCCTTCTCCACAGGGTTGCTTTCAGTAATTTATTCAGTAATTCAAAATACTGACTTTTATTTGTATGCTGATCTCTGCCTCACAGTCTTTTCAATGTGGAAGCAATTCTTGTGACAAAGATCTAAACAGAACAGCTATCATTTGGGTATCATTTCATTTATTCATTATTGCATGATGCCTCTCAAGCTGCTGCACAAAAGAGTATTAGCATTTAATTTTTTATTTCCTCTGTTTTAAACACCAGAGAGGTACTTAGAAGGAGGAGAACATGAGACACTGTGCTCAACTGAGCCCTAAAATCACAAGATATCTGGAAATATAGATTTATTATTTTTATCTACTAAGTCTAATTTTGCCCTGAGCAATTTTATTTTCCAAGCTATATACATTAACTTAATGAATGCAAAATGCACCTATTATATCTGCTGTTAGAAGAATGTTTCTCACATTCAAATGCAGACAAAAATGTTTATATGTGTTCCTCACAAGTGATTATTTTAATGCCATCCACAATTATTCTAACCATAGGCACACTCTGCAAAAATATCACATTAAAATGACTTCTCAAAGTTACAACACCTATTTTGTAGGCTTTATTATCTGAAATACTGCAGAAGAAACCACATTATTATACTCTATTGAAAGCAAAGTAGAAATTTACAAAAGCGGGGGAGGGGGGGAATTAAAATAAATAGAGAGTTACAGTAAACCACCTGTGTATTTTTAAGCTGCACATCAAGGAATATCAGATGGTTATTCCTGTTTGTTTTAACACTTTCCAACCTTCCATATTTCCATTCCCCATTTTGCTGCATTCTTACTCCAAAGATCTGGTGTCATATTTCTGTTCCTTGACTTCTTTAATCTATTTTTCCTCTGAGTTGCATCTCGACAGAGGTTTACCCAAATCCTTTCTCCTGCCTAGACATGCTTTACAGATGTGCTTTGAGCAGATCCCCACATCCTTCATATGTGAGATTCCAAATCCCTATTTCTAAAACTGAGTATCTGAAAACAGAAAGCTTCCATATTTTTCTCCTATAATATCAATCCATGTTTTGTTCAATCTCCTTATCATGATGCTTTCAGTTTTTAACCTCTTCTGATTTTTATACTCTAGTACTTTCTCACAGCCTGGGACTGTAAATTCTCACAGCCTGCTTTCAATTTACTTGCTTGCCTGGGATATATTTTACTTCATATTGCTCCAAAAACAGGTTCTTAAAACAAAACAAAACCTATTTATTTTGTTTTGATAACCTAATGTAAGTTTTTCTCTAAAACCTGACCCAAGACCTGCATAGATGAGATGATGAGATTACATCATGTGGTTCCAAAACCAAGGATTACATGAAGTACAAAAAACTCAAATCTTTATTGCATTAAACATTTTTATGGCTGTTTCATAAACAGGGATTTTGCAATTTACTTTGCAGGAACATTAAGGACAAAGGACATGAAGTGATGCATCATAGCCAGAAATATGCTCTAAATATTTTCGCTCAGCCTTCCATTTAACTTCCCTCATGCAATTTAATTTGTAATAATATATAATTTATCAAAGTAATTCAAACACATATTCCTGAAAGGATACCATGTTTACAACTGTAGACATTGCCTGGATCAGAAACCATCCAGGTATCACATGTGCAAAGAAAGGCAGCTCCAGAAAAGCCAGTACTTGCTACTTAAAACAAAAATGTAGAGAATTTAAAACCAACAGCCTTCTAAATAACTCTGCAGAAATTACATATTAATTACTTTTCCACTTCATGAAGCAAAACCTCCAAGTCAATGTGAGTTTTCTTCAACCATTAGTTCAAAACGAAACCAAAAAAAGCCACCAACAAGACATAAAACATAACAGAAACGTGTTTTGAAGTACAGTAAATAGCTCCAAGTAACACACGCAATTAAATACTGCTCTTGGTTATTCATATTTGCAAAGCAACATTTAATACAGTCTTCTCAATTTATCATACACCATCACAGTGAGACTCTTATACCTATTTTTATTTATGTATTTTTAGTTACATTAAATTCACAGGATCACAGAATCAACCAGATTGGAAAAGACCTCCAAGATCATCAAGTCCAACGTATCACCTAATACCTTCTAATCAACTAAACCACGGCACCAAGTGCCACATCCAGTCTCTTTTTAAGCACCTCCAGCGATGGTGACTCCACCACCTCCCTGGGCAGCCCATTCCAATGCCAATCACACTTCTGTGAAGAACTTCTTTCTAATGTCCAGCCTAAACCTCCCCTGGTCCAGCTTGAGACTGTGTCACCTTGTTCTGTCACTGGTTGCCTGAGAGAAGAGACCAACCCCTATGTGGCTACAACCTCCTTTCAGGTAGTTGTAGAGAGCAATAAGGTCTCCCCTGAGCCTCCTTTTCTCCAAGCTGAACAACCCCTCACTCAGCCTCTCCTCATTGGGATGTGCTCTAGCCCACTCATCAGCCTTGGTGCCCTTTTCTGGACATGTTCAAGCACCTCAACATCTTTCTCAAATTGAGGGGCCCAGAACTGGACACAGTACTTCTACCCAGTGCTTAACTGAAGATACAGATTTCCAACCTATCCTAAAGAACAGCAGTAACACCTTTACAACAGAGATGATCACTTGCTGATTCATGGTCAGATTCAACTGAAAACCCCACACTTTTCTCCCAGTTGACAATGATATGGCCTCAAAAGAGGGTCATTAAAAACTATCCAAAAGACTTGAGTTCTGTGGGCTTCAGCAGCATATGCTGATGTGCTTTATCAACTCAAATACAGTGTCACATCACTTTCTACACTAAACACATGACTGTAGACCTAGAAGAGACATAGAATTCTAATACTAATTTTCTGCCATTCTGCCTCTTGTGTATGTGGTTGACTAATATCTTCCTGTGTGCTCCTAAGTGTTGTTGGAAGTCTATTTTACACCTTTTACTTAGGGTCTGGTTGCCTGGGCAGACTATTCAGAAAACCCTATTTTGTGTCTCACTGAGGAGGAAAATCTCCATTCTTATCTAAATTATGGTTATGTAGAAAAAAAGTTCACACATATTCCAAGTACTCTTGGAAAGCTGTCTATGTCAGTCAACCTAAATGCACATGAAAGAGCAATGCTGAAAATTATTCAGCTATCCCAGCCTTTGATGCTTTATATGTGTAAAACTTGATGCTTTTTATGTGCAAACCAGATTTTTAAATTATGCTATCAAGTGATTCCATGCCTTGTGTTAGGCCTGCAGCTGTCTTATTTTCTCAGAAGCACAACAAACTTTTCTTTTGGCTCTTCAGTTCATTGTTTAGTCACATTAATCAAATCAAGTGCAAGTTAATCAAAACCAAGTGCTAGTTATGATTCATTGTAAAAAGTCATTTAAACAAATCTATGAAAATGGCATATTGACCAAATTGTCTGAAGAAGAATTTAGGTAATTACTTACGAGGGCAGAAGAATACGGCAATACTGATTTTTTCTCCTGGATCAAGAAATCCAGTCTGCTGACTAAATTTAAAAACACCATCATCTCTATTTTGACCCACATCATCACAAGTCAATTTCCATGTCAATTGCTGCCTTGAGATATTCTTCAGATCAAGTTTCTGTAAACATTTTCAGAGAAGGGAAGACATGATGAAAGAGGGAAAGCACAAACACCATGGTATTTTACCTATTCATCATCCTAAGCTTTATTTTTGCAGTCAGATCAGAGTGAAAGCAAGAAAGAACTGGAAAGAAATGATGATGCCAGTGTATTTTAACCATAATGTGAGAAGATGAGTATGGCTATCAGCACAAACTAGATGCTGTCCAGTCACTGACCACATCTATAATGAATAATGTTTTCTTTTTGTGAATGGAAAAACCTCATTTATGTGAGATAAATAGATCAAAGCATCATGATGGGAGTACTTAGCCAAACAGAAATGGGGATTTTTTCCTGACACAGAAGAAGCACAGCAAGCACTCATCACATATAGATTTACAGGTGGATACGTTGAAGAAGCAAGAGGTTCAAAATAGATTTTCAAATTCCATTCTTTCAATTCTGTAAGGTGACAGTTAAAACAACAACAAACATTTTCCATTCCTTTATCTCAGAGTTACACTTTATATATATATATATGATAGAGATGTGATATATGACATGTAGCATCTATAGTAGGAAAAGGCTTTGATTTTATATTACCATTATTTTCTGAAAATACTTGAAAAAGAGCTCCAAGTGTTTTCATCGTTGCCAAAGATAATTTTTTAGACTATTGAAACAAAGCCTTTGGGAATTAGAAACAATAAATTGTGTTATGGTATGTTTTGCATGCATACAGCTGAATTACGTTCCAAATGAGAATGGCCATAGCCAGTTAATCCTGTTTAGTGACTACCATTAAACCATGATGACCAGGAATTTTCTGAGGGAGTGCAGTTGGAACAGATCAGTACCATACACCTGCCTGTGTGAACTACCCTAGGTGATCCTGCCTTGCAAGGGAGGTTGGACTTGATGATCTCTGGAGCTCCCTTCCAACCTCTAAGGTTCTGTGATTCTGTGAACCTACTTGGAAGAGCTGTGGACCATCACAGCAGTTTATCTGCACTCCTGGACTGTCTGCCTAGCTAACTAGCATAGGCAGAAGCATAAAACAAGCTATTTCTTACACAATTCACAGCCAGTCTTTCATGGTGCAAACACTTTCTTACACATCGAAGTCAGGATAAGTCAAGTTTTGAGTTCTAAAAAAATTTATAGTGATCAAAAGACACACATAAAACCAAAAAACTGAAAAAAAGGGGAAAATTCAAATATTTAAACCATATATTTGGAATATGACTGAATTTTGACTTCCAAATCTGTGTATTCTTTCTCCAGTCATTCTTCAGTAAGCTACTGAAAGCTACAGCAAACAACACTTATGATTACATACCTGAGAACTTAGACTTTCAAAAGCAGTATTGAAACGTATGCCACTTGAATGTTGTGCAAATTCAAGTTCCATTGAGGAGAGCTCCACTGGTGACTTAAGTACTGTTGGAAAAAAAGTAAAACATTTATACAGCATTATTTTGACAAATATTTCTTCAAAGTGCCTTCGTAAAACCATTGTTTCTACATGTTTTCCAGAAATGTTTCTCCCCTTGCTTTCTTTCTGTTGTTGCCATGCCGTGTGTGTATATATANGACCCACTCCATGTCCTTCCTGTGCTGGGGGCTCCAGAACTGCACACAGTTATAAATCTATATTTTATATATCTATTAAAATAATTAACTGTAATTTAACTTCCTGTCTTATTCCGAATCTTCAGTCACATTAAAATTTAGATTTTGCATCTATCTGACTTACAGAGTATCTCTTTCATATAAAAATGCTATAAAGAGAGACACATGATCTTCCTATCACAGATGAAGGCATTTACATGTGACAGCATTAACCAGAAAAGACTTGAAAGATTTTATAAAAAACAGAAGTTCTCTTCATTTCATATAGCTGTTATGAAGAAACTGTCACCAAAAAATGAAGAGAGGATTTAGAAAAGCAAAGGTATGTGTTCTCACAGCCTCATTTAACTCCTTGATTAAACACTGGAAATTACCCTAGCAAATATATAGCATCCTCCTATTAAAATCTGCAAGCTTATTTAACAGTCAGTAAGGAAATACATTTATCAATTTTATTCCCTCCCAAAAAGGCCAAAGAATTTCCTAATTATCTATTTCACATTATGTATAAAACAGTAATAACTCTATTTCTCTAAAGCACAGGCATATAAACTCTATAAACTAATATTGTTTCCAAGTAGGAACATAATCTGCTGGAATGCTTCCACCAATACTCAATTAATGTCTAGTCATGAAGCCCTCAGCTCTCATTGCAACTGCCTGTATAAGGAAAACAATGGAAAACTGAAAGACTAGGAGGGAAGGGGAGGAAGAAAGGAGTGAAGGGGAGGAAGGAAGAAGGAGAGGGGAGGAAGGAAGGAGGAAAGGGGACGAAATTATCTATCCAACGAAAAAAAGCTTGTGAGATTGATTATTTTAAATAAGTCAGCTCACACGAGGTCACTGCACTGATAATAGTTCTTTCTCCCTTATATCTTGCTACGGTAGGGCTTGCAGCTTTTCCAGTTTTGTGGGTTAAGTGGAAAGTTTTATGCTTTCAGTGTTTTCTTATATATCAATAACCAGTCTCCAAGGGAAAAGTCTTACAAGTATTTAAGTAAGAGACCTGATTTCCTTCTCAGGTGCTTAAATAGTCTACAAACTTTCTTTTGAAAAAAAAATCCACGATGGATTGAAAACATATTTGCTACACTGAAGATAAAAGACTGGGTTAACTACTCTGAGACTGCAATCCTTTTCTCAGGGTGTACAATCTCAAGTACTGATTTAATTGCCAACTGCATTGTCTCGTGCAATCTGAATCCCAATTAGCTCCAAAACCTGTCATTAGAAAAAAGTATGGGTGGAAAACACATACCAAGAAGTAAGCAATAGTAAGAGAATTAGGCATATTCATTAAACTCACAAGGTCCATCTTACTCACTTCAGTTTTTTAAGTGATAATCTTAAATAAAAAATCAATAACAGACATCATTCTTAAGTTGTCAAGAGTGTAATAAAATTATCAAGTTCTTTTTTAACAGCTAAAATATTTTGGCTTCTTGCCCCCATCTGTATGATTACATCAAATAATGAGTGTTCAAGACATTTAGTTACACTTTTTTGCCCTTCTGTCACCCCACAACATTTCCAGCAAGAATGCAATATCAATGCTCAAATTTAAATAGAAGCCACACCTTATTTTTTCAACTATTGTGTATAATTTAAGGTACTGAATATCTGCTTTAATTCTATGACTACTTGCTGTTGGTCTATGTTTTTATTTTGAAGAAATTCTTTATGGCAGAAGTACAAGTTTGAGATAAAATTTAGATAAGATTATCACTTATTAGCACGACTTCCTGATTGTATTGATTCATTATTCCTTATTCTGTTATTGCCTATTCAGAAAAAGGGAAACAAACATTTTCTTTCTTTTTTTTTTTTTTAGGCTACAGAAGTCAAAAGAAATCTGTCACTTTGATTCATAAGATGTGCTTTCTAATAATCTCAAATACATATGTGGATTTATCCTTGGTTTATGTGTTCTTAAACTAAGTATATTTAGAAATGTTTATTATTAATTTACTTCCACCACAGGATCTAAAGAAGACCTCCCAGATCCACTCGCTGGATAAGGAATTGGCTGGATGGTCGCACGCAGAGAGTGGTGATCAAGGGCACAATGTCCACCTGGAGACCAGTGACAAGTGGTGTCCCTCAGTGGTCAGTGCTGGGACCAGTGCTGTTGAACATCTTTGTCAGTGACATGGACAGAGGAATTGAGTGCACCCTCAGCAAGCTTGCAGATGACACCAAGCTGTGTGGCACAGNAGGGTGATGGCTAAGTCTCCTTTAAAAGTCCTAATGTGTTTAAACATTACCCAAACATCACTCCAGGAGAACAGCACTTAAATCTTAATCTCAGTGATTGCTTATTAAAAACTGAGATCAAGATAACAGATTCGAGCATTCACAATGTGTAGGTCTACAGGACTTCAGCCTCCTGTTTGATCTTTAAAGAGAACCACAAATTACGTCTAAGATAAACAGAGAAGAATCGTGTAAGATATCAATTCCTTGCTGCAGGCAAATAGCCTGTAACTTTGGCCATTAATAAAGCCTGGAAGGCCAGAAGAGTACAGTTCTGCACATAAAAGCATACAGAAGCAAATGGACTAAATTGCCACCAATTCCCTCAGATGGGATCACAACCACTTAGAGGCACTTTAAAGGAGTATTATATATGGCTAGAGCTCCTAGTTTTGACAGGGTAAGACTGAAAAGGAGGATGAGTGACATACTGTTTTTTAACACTTCTCAGACGAACTGCTGTAAATACTGAGGTCAGTATGATAAGCCTAGAAGTACTCATGAAAGAGGAGAAACAAAAAAATGTCTTTTGGTAAACCAATTTTTAGGCAAGTGCAAAACTGGGGGAAAAAAATTCCCAGCATGTCCTAATTTTTTATGGAAATTTCAGCTTTACACATATTTAAAAATGCAAAATCTGATCGTTTTAGAGATTTCCAAAATATTTACAAATTATACAAATACCAGTAAAATTTCAATTTGGTAACTTTCTACAATTAGAATATGAGCAAAAAAAAAAAAACCAAACCCATCACTACGAGTACAAGTATCCACCATCTACTTCAGACTCTAGTTTACCTACCAACTGCTTTAACTTTGCGGAGTGGAACGGCCACAGTCACTGCCTGTGGCCGAGTAGCAACAATGTGCTTTGTAGATCCAACAGAAGGTGCAGGGCTTGGCTCTGTCGCTGGGAAGTCAGTCCGAGGAACACTGAGTGGAAGAGTGAAGTCATATGCTGCCACCTAAAGGATAAAAGCATCTTTTGTGGTCACTTTCCTAAAGAAATTTCAGGCACTTCAACCATCCGAGTGGTATCACTATTTCCGTATAATCATTGAAATTAGGCTAGTAACTAATGTTAATAGGATGATAGTTTATTAGCACTGAGTATCAGCCCTTCAAGTAAGCAGTGATAAACCATTTTTCCCACGACCAAGGACAAAAAAAAAAAAAAAAAAAATGTATGCCCCAGAGGTATCAGGGTTATCATCATAGCTACAGACAAGGTTTCTGGTAAATCACTGTGTTGTGTTCCTCTCCAATCACTCTTCCAAGTGAAAAAATAGAGATATACTCTCTAACATCGAATTGGAGCAGTGATCCAATTGTGTAAGTACAAGTAGAGGGGGAAAACAGAGGTACCTAAGTTAAGAAATCCTTTCTCAGACACTGAAAATGTCAGTTGCTACAGCACAGTCACAAAAAGCAAAACAAGCTATGAGAAAAAAAAGTGAAGCATGAGTTAAAAATCGAGAAACCCCAGGGAAAAAAAATATTTTTTTAAAACGTTTGTCACTGAATGCCATTGAGTTCTAGAAGTCTGAATCCCAGTGATTTTGATCCCAGTTTTATCACTGCAATCACATCCCCAAGTAAGTGAGGGCTAAAATTTAAAATATAGCATGTTTTACACACAGTCCTCTTTTTGAGCAGGCTGTGCACTTGAGAGGCCAAATTTATTTCACAGCAGACTTTCAAGGACCTGACTTTCCAAGGATAAACACACCAGACCAATATCCTTTTCACAAAGCAGCTGTTCAAAATTTGGTTTTCATCCCCACTATCAGGAAAACTTGGTTTAGTCTTACTATGTAACAAGAGCTTTATTTTGCTAAGAACTGGAAAACAAAAATGTATGGATAACCATAACAAAGGTGGCAGAAGAAAAACTAAACTTCTGCAATGAAACCACTGTTAGAGCCCTTCAAACTCCGTTTTGACCTTGAAAACCACTGACATCTCTAGAAGGACTCTGGCCTATAAAAATCTGCATGCAGTAAAACCAGCTATATAAAGAACTGATGAATCATTTACAAGCTTTCAAAATCTGCAGAAAATAGCATGCCATGCTTCACTCATATATGCGATAGTAAGTAAAATATATAAGTAACAGGAAAAAAAAATGATCCCAAGCCAGGACATGAGGCACATATCCATCTGTAATAGAATCAACACAGAGATTAGGTAATGAGAAGTGAGTAGGCAGCATTTAAAGTGTTTGGAGTTCCAGCAGGGTTTGTAGCTCACAGTTATGATCACCTGGTGAGCGAGATGTGTGCTGAGCCTTGTGGAACAATTTGTGTGTTTGTGTTTAGCAAGAAGGAAGCACGAGATGAGGACAGGTTTTTCTAGCTAGATCACCACAGGCCCTTGGTTTATACTGATACTTCAAATCTGATAATGATTTAAGTGTATAACAGAATTTTCAACATTAACATGCTGGATGTCAGGGTTTTGTTTTTTTTTAAACTAACACTCAAGGGTGTGTCATAAAACTGAGTAAAAAAACCTCCTGATTGGATTGACATACTCTTCTATTTTGGGTATCTCAAGTCACACATATAAAAAATTTCATCACGTTACATCTTCAAGATAAGCTCCTGTGGTATAAAAACACATAATTAAAAATTAGACTGCAAAGGACCTTTTCTTCTTAGTGTGAGAAGTTCATTTAATTTCAAAGTATGTGTGTAATACATGATCTCACATCACAAGCAGTGACTCCTTGCAGTTTTGGAGAAACAAGTCACTGTCTTATCTTACAGTAGAAATTAATAAGCACTGCATTTCAAGGCTGTGAAATTTGTATTTAAAAACAACAACAACAAAACAAAAGAAACCAAAAAAACCTACAACGGTAACAAAAACAAAAAATCACCACAAATATTTTGCTCTCTCTAAAATCAGTTTCATAGAATAGAGCAAAATAACCATGTGTTTAGTAGTCAGCTGTTAAAATATATGGCAGAGAACTGTAAAGCGAACCAATATTAGAGAGAAAATAAATAAATAAAATCAGGACTCCAGATCAAACATCTTATACAACAGTCACAACACAGAAACAATCAGAAGATTATCTCACACTTGATGTATTTAGTAGTCCTAATAGCTGTTAAAACACATATGCAAGACAGAATTGTAAAGTGAACCAGTATTAGAGAGAGAGAAAATAAATAAATAAAATCACATGGCTCTAGATCAAACATCTTGTATGACAGTCACAACATAGAAACAATCAGAAGATTCTTTCACACTCCTTCAGCTACACAAGAAGTTTGCTATATTTGATACAGTGTCCCCAGCATATATCTTTAGAACTATAACAAGCAAAATGCTGCATAAATAACCAACTCATCTCCCAAGCATTACGGGTCAGTGTAAGGAGAACAGAGACATGACTACACATTTCAATGACTACACAATCTGGAGACTGCTCCCAGCCCTGACAGTTCCTGTAGCCAGCAGGAAGTTCCCTACATGAGTAACTCAAACATTTGAACCACCACAGACAAGGACTGCAGCATAAAAGCACATAAGAAAATCCTTTCCATCCCTAGCATGCATGACATATATTACACAATGACACTAAGTTTTTGAAGTTTGCCAACACTGAAATACTTAGTCTATATATATAATTTTATAATTATGATAGCTATAGATACCATTACATCATTGGCTGTATAAAAAAAAAAAAAATACAGTCGGGCACTGCAGTTATTCTTAATCAGTGCTGTTATATTTAGTGAGTTGAAGTCAGACAACAAAAGATGGAATCCTTCTGTTCCTTTCCCAAAGCAGCTATTCAGAATTTGGTTCTCATTTCCACTATTAGGAAAATTTTCTTCAGTCTTACCATGGAACAAGGGCCTTATTTTCTAAGAACTGGAAAACTAAACTAAATATGTGCAAGACACTTAATTCACTACATCTAGGATGTGAGGTTCACTGAAAACCTACATTTGTTTTAAAGTACAATGATGTGAATTCAGAGCCAATGTAACCCTTAGAAATGTATGTAACTGAAAACAAATCACATATGTTGGTTTACTTCTATGTATATCTTTACCCCCTTGCCTGCACATTAACCTCTACTGAAGATGAATAACTCTTTTAACATTCTGTATACCTAGAAATCATGTAATTCACACACATACATTACTGAAACAATTAAATTTTTCTTTTTTAGGACTTGACTTTGCAAGTAGAACTACTTTCTTTTTATATGTATTTGTAACAGGTTAACACACTGTAACAGGTTAACTTGCTTGTTTCCCCCAACACAGAAGTGAGGGCAAAGTAACACCCAAAAACCTCTGGGTTGAGATAAAAAAAAGTTGAGATATAAAGTTTTACTGACCAAATGAGATAATAATGATACAATCCACATTACCTTAGCTTATAGCCTATCTGCAGAAATAAAAGTGAAGCATAAAGCAGAAAACAGAGAGCTAACCAACTCCCACCCATCTTGCCATTATCCCCACAGGAAAAATAAACACAAAACACCATCACCAACACCCAAACCCTGGAACTGAAAGCAGCAACCAGAAAAAGTAAGTCTGTCATATTACAATCTAAACTTCAAGCCCCAGAATCACAGAATATTAGAGATTAGAAGGGACCTCCAGAGATCATCAAGTTCAACCCCCCTGCCAAGGCAGGATCCCTTAGGGTATTCTGCAGAGGAATGCATACAGGTGTGTTTTGAAAGTCTCCA